>CAUYPK010011759.1:0-45590 GCA_963574355.1 Loris lydekkerianus | reverse complement strand
GAACAAGTTCGACTACGCGCTGGGAGATCGCTCCTCAGAGGTCCCTCCTCAGAAGCAGCATAACAAAATCCAAACTTGGCAAAGAGCCACAGTATACAAAATAATGATAAGAGGCAAAGAGCCGAAATTCATTTTGGCCGGGAGCCGCAAGCCGCGTGTTCGCCACCCCTGCGAGTTGTGATTATCTTTCAAGTATTTTTTAAGAGCAATTTTTGTGAAGCCATGGATGTCAAAAATTCATGTTATTTTTGAATATGAATTCCGTCATGGAACCAATGCAGCACACACAACTTGAAATATCAATGAAATATTGGGGAAAGCTATGGCTAACGAATGCACAGTATACCAATGGTTTGAGAAGTTCTGTGATTTCGATATTGAAAATCAGCCATGTGGGTGACCGGAGACGAAGGTGGATATTGATAAGCTGAAAGCTGTAGTGGAAGCCAATCTGTCTCAGCCTCTATGTGGATGAGAAGTAAGGCTGCACGTTACTATTCCGACTATATTGGATCACTTGGAACAAATTCGCAAGCTAAAGAAGCTGGATAGACAGGCTTCGCATGATGTAAATGTCAGAAGAGAAATTGTCTTGAAGTTTGCCTTTCTTTGTTGTCACACATAAAGGCAAACCTTTTTTACATCATGCTATTATGCGTGATGAAAAATAGATTCTTTTTAACACCTGCAGCTTTTGGGTACAATGGTTGGCTAACGCTGAAGCACCAAAAACAGTCCAAAGCTGAATACTCATCAAGAAAAGCTGAAGGTGCCTGTTTGATGGTCCGGTGCTGGTATTATCCAGTAAGCTTAAAGAAACCTACTGCAACCAATTACACGATGTGTTGAGGATGCTTGCAAGGAAGCAGCCAGGATTGCTCCATAGAGACAGCCCAATCCTCCTATAAGACAATGCTGTCACACACACAGAGTGCTGTCCAAACCACAGAAGCTGGACCTGGAAGCATTCTGTCATCCACCCTATTCACCACACCTACCTACCGCTTTTTCCAGGCTTTGGACCACTTCTTGAAGGAAAAAATACACAGTTCCCATCAAGCTGTGGAGAATGCCTTTTGTGATTTCATAGCTGCTCACTCTCCAGATTTCTTTGCTGCTGGCATAAACAACTACCTAGCACTTAGATAGCAAAACTGCGTCACTAGTTTAGGATTTAGGGGTGGCCAACCTGAAGACTGAGGGCCACATGAAGATTATGGAAGCAGTCTTTTCCTTATCTCTGGTGGCAGACATCACAAAAATTATACATGAACTTACTGAAAAGTCAAAAGGTTGGACACCCCTGGTACATGTATACATTGATTAATTGTACTGCTTTTTCTTTAGAATATAATAAAGTAAACTTTTGATTCAAAATTGGACATTTCACATTTAATAATCCTACTACATTAAAGATTGAAGTAAAAATAGTCCATCCCCCACTCTTGCAGTATTAGAGTCTTTTCTATAAAGAGAAAGAAAATTTCTGAGTCTTTAACTCAACTGACATCTTGAACTGCTAAATCTTCTCTATTTGATTCAAAGATAGAAATCCTGCCCACCTTGGCTATTAAGAAAGCCCCATCTCTTATTAATAATCATTCTCAAGGAAAAAATCTGCAAAATATTATCTTCTGAGATTTAGATAATCAGGAATTAGAAACAGGCTTCTTATGGATGAATATATAATAAAATTTGGAAGAGCATTAATTATTTACAGAAATTATGGACTAGTTTCTCATAAGAAAGAAAATAACTCACAAAGCTATTACATTACATTACTTCACATGACCATTGTATTTTATTTTAATCATTGCTTAAGTTGACAACTTTAGTACACATTTCTCTACTTTTCACTGTTGGGTGATAATATGGCCCTCTGAGTATCTCATTCAGTTATATGGATTTTAGGGGGTTGTGAAGAAACTAGATAAATGTATGTGTGTCCCAAATCTATAGATTGTTTTAAATTATGTGCATTTCATGTGTCTTATTAGTTTTTCACTAAACAGTATGATAAATGTATTTGCTTACTGTAAAACAATAGTGCTGAGAGAAAATAGGTTAGATTTAAACGAAGGTGAGAGAATAAAGCTAAGAAAGAGTCAATATGAATGCTAAAAAAGTTGATTTGTTCCATAGTTTCCATGCACTAACCTACATGCCACCTGCTTTCCTCCATTTCCACAGCCAAGCCCACACCAGCAAGTAAGAGTTGAAAATAAGAAAACCTGAGAGTATTGTGTGACCATTTCAACTTTAACAATTTTCTTCATTTTTTTTTATTGTTGTTTTCAATGTTGCCTATAGCTAAACTGCCTTTAAATGCCAAATTAATGTTATTGCTATGGCTTTGATTTAATAGCCTTGTCTTTCACTACTGATTAGTGATGTATTATGATTATAAGAAAGAAATATCTGGAAGTAATATCCCTACTAGTATTAAACAAGTGAATTCATAAAGGCTACAAAATACCACTAATGAGTTTGGGTAGGTGGAAATTCTCTGACACAGGCATAATGAATGACAAAGGAAAAGGAGGTGATATACAATTGTCAGTGTTTAGGGACCATGTGTTTTTTGATTTATTTACTTTAAGCTGAATTAATTATACTGTAAGTAGACTTTGACACTAAGAAATCCATAAAATTAAAAACATTTTGCCATTTGTCTATTAAAATTGTGACATTTCTTCATGAGTGAACTTTCAAGATCATTTCACTGTACAAGTGTGATACACAGGTTACAGTGATCCAGTTTAAAGGTGACTTTAGAGCTTAGGAAGGCGTAGACATTCGTCCATTATCACACAGGTGGCAAATGTGTCCACTATTGTTCAAAATTGTGAAATTGGTCCTTGAATCATGTACATAGATGAAACAAAAGCATATGAAGACATGAGTGGCCATTGTCCAAGTATTTTCTGGCTCCTGTTTGAAAAATGGATCACAAAGTTTCAAAGATGAATTGGAGAGACCAGCCAAGCAGACATATAAGTGGTTCAGGCAAATTATCCAGTATCCAGCCTAATGAGAATTTATTCACATCCTTAATCTAGCACTTGTAATGTGTATTTTAAATATATATTTTATATTATTACTTTGATTAATCATACTAGCGTAATGCTATTATAGCTGGTTAATAGCTTGAATATTGGCTTCTTATTTTTATTTTATTTTGCATGCTTATTTAGTATAACATTTCCATACATTCAGGTCATGGAAGTTCATTTAGCTTCTAACTTACACATATCCATTTAGTCTAAGGACACCTGGAGTACTAGTCTTCCCACCTACTTCACTGTTGGTATCTGATGTTGAGGGAAAATAGTAGGAATTTGAGAGAAATTTCAAATGCAGATATGAGAAGGAGAAGGGGCAGCTCGGGAGTATTAGCCCTGCAGGTCATTAGAAGGAACTAACACTGGGTTCATTCCAGTGATTTGCTGAGTTTACAATTGTCCTCAGTCCCATTCAAAATACCTTACCCTGGGTGGCTTTGTTTTAAATTTCACCTTTGATGAAAGTGAGAGATCTCTCAAAGGTTTTTAATTCAAATATTTTTCAGAGGGTTATGAGGGATATCAATTACTCGTAAATATTGATTCCATTTACCATGTCCTTGAGTAGTTGAGATGCACCGGTGAGAGTTCTAATTAGATCTGAAAAGGGAAGGTGGTATGGGAAAATAGAATAAAAAGACAACGTATGGTACTCTCTGGAATAGAGCAGATCTAGATGAAATTTTCCATAAAAAAGTAATGTTCAGCACTACATGCCTTCTGACCTCGGAAGGAGGGACCTAGGAATGGGAGCAGTAAACAAAACAAAAGAGTTGGTAAAATGCCAAAGGCAAATGTCATCTACTTTGAAATGTCCCCAAGCAATGACTTAACCTTCACCAAAGAAAAACAACCCTCTTCTTATTTTCCTCTTTGACATATTCTATCCTCTTCTTACACAACATTGCCCCAACGGTCTGAAACCCTAGTACTGGATTTAAAGTCAGGCATAAAGAAAGCCTTTTACTGGGTGTCCTGAGAGTGAATCTAACCTTGCTCATGGTGTGGTTTTATGGCAGTATGCTTTCTGCGTTGCAAGCTGTATGAAATTTTCGAGGGCATGCTTACTGGGTAAACCGAGGATCACTTGCAAATATGTAAACAAATGCTTGCTACACAAAGAATCACAGATTGCTAATGGATTTTTGTTTCTCTCTCTAGAAAAACCTGAGCATCAGGAAAAAGAAGCTCCATTTATAAAAACGGGTATTTTTTTTGCCATTTTTGGTTTATATTCTATCTTAATTTGCTATTTTTATAAAAATTGAAAAGTAAGGCTATGCATACAAGTGATTTTCATTTTGTTTCCTGGTAATGTTTACCCTAGTGGTTTTGGAGTATAAAAAAAGTTTTTATACTAGTTTATCTGACCTAAGGGCTGTAGCATTGTTGTCAATCAAACATGGATTTTATCAAATATGTTACCATAATACAGCAAAATTAACAAGTAAGATTTGTTTTGATGACTCACAAGCCCCTTCCAAAATATTTACTATTTCCCTGCTGTCAGTATTAATATCATTTATCACATAAGTGTGGATGCATTGTTGATAGTATTAAAATATTTGACCAAATATTTGGTCATGCTACATTTCACTAATTGTGACTTCTAGATTGATATAGTTTCTTAAAATAATTCTATGGTGTATAATATGTAGCTTAAGTTTTTACTCTGTGGTTCAATTTTTAAAATATGTAATACTTTATGTGGTTCAAATACTAAGGCATATCGGAGGCTAAGTCCAAAACTATCTCTTCCTTTCCTTTTTCTTACTCTACCAGTTCCTTTTTCAAAAATATCAAATAATATTCATGGGTAATCACCGTTATTTCTTAAAATATCCTTCTAGCATTATCTATCTATACTAATAAATATATATATTCACCATTTTCATTTTCTTAAACCAATCATGGCATGCTATAGATTATTCTACCCTAGATTTTTCAATTTAAGAATGTATCTTGAAACTTTTTTTATATCAGTGTATAAGGAATTTTCTATTAATAATATTTTATTATATAGTTTTGCCCAACTGATTGGCATCTTTTAATGTTTTTTTCTGACCATCCTTTAAAAATATATGAAAAATGTCTAGCTTTTGTTAATTTAACAAATCAGTTAACAAATAGATCTAGTTTTGTGAATTTTAAAGGTAAAGTTACCTACAGTAGATTTTTATTTTTTTATTTATTTTTTTTTTTGAGAAAGAGTTGCACTCAGTTTCTAGGGTTATGTGCCCTCACAGCAATCTCAAACTTCTGGATTCAAGCAATCCTCCTACCTTAGCTTCCCAAGTAGCTGGTACGATAGGCGCGCACCATTATCCCTGGCTAATTTTTATACTTTTAGTCCTTAATGTTTTTCAGGATTGTCTCAAACTTCTGAACTTGAGCAATATTCCCACCACACCCTCAAGAGAGCTAGGATTGTGAGTGTGAGCCACTGAAGTGGTCCTAGTGTAGAATTTTTGAATGAAAAAGTATAATCAATGTCACTTGTACAGATATACATGTTCATTGTTCTTTGTAAAAGTTACATCAGTTTATATTCCCACCATTAAGAGTAAGAGTTGCTGGGCACAGTGACTCACACCTGTAATCTCAGGGAGACTGAGGGGGTGGATCACTTGAGCTCAGAAGTTCAGGATCAACCTGAGCAAGAGTGTGATTCCCATCTCTACTAAAATATGAAATAGCTGGGCATTGTTGCAGGTGCCTGTAATCCCATCTAATCAAGAGGCTGAGACAAGAGGATAGCTTAAGCCCATGGAGTTTGAGGTTGCTGTGAGTAATGAAGCCACGACAGTCTACCCAGGGCTAAAAAGTGAGATCCTGTCTCAATAATAATAGTAATAATAATATAACAATAAATAAATAAATTAATTAAATAAAAATAAATAAAATTTAAGAAAAAGTTAGACTTAATCCTCCTAAATTTGGATGATTCAAATCCTCCCCAAGCATAGTCCAATATTGTACTTTTCAAATGGAAAGTTCTACTTACCAATTTTAATTAAACATAATTAATGTTTTTAGTTAGTAATTTCAGAAGACCAAATATATTAGAGAAAGAATGTATTTATATGATATAGTTTTTGATCTATCACCTCTTATTCTTCCTGATATGTCATAAAGTCAATTTTGTCATTTCAAGTACTGGATTGAAAAATGTTTCAATTGCTAACATTAACTAATATCAATATGTATTCTAAAAGCAGGCAGAAAATGCATTTTTTTGTCATTCAGACACAGTAAGAAATTCTGATTATTGTGAGCATTGATTCATATTGCATCCAATTAAAGGCGAGGAAGATAAAGAAGAGACCAAGAATATTTCATATTTTTTTCTAATAGTTCCATGGGGAACTCATTGGGAATATGACTTAAACATTCCTGGAATGTTTCCCTAATTTAATTTTAATAAAATTTTAACATTATTCTTATTTTAAGTATAAAAAGTAGATATAGGAATTATGAAGAGCTAATATCACATTTTTCTTTTTTCTTAACTTTTTTTACTTTTTAGATAAACCAAAACCAACTCCAAGTAAGTATATCATTTTAGAATTTTAAGACTGGGCTATTTCATTGTTTTGATTGAATAATTTCTTTGTACTATAAATAAAGAAAAAAATGTATGGTATGTTAGTCAATGTAGTAGCCAGTATGCCATTCCCTGTAATATAAATGATTCTGGTTGATAATATTGTGTGAACAGGCATACTGCAAACTAAAAAACACACTTAACATACAAGAACATGGGCAGATGAAAAGGCATTTCACAGAGGAAAAAATACACACCAGTAAACACATGCAGAGATGTTCACTCCATTAGTGATTTGGAAAATCAAGAAAAAATTTAATGTCATTGTATAGCCATATCTCAGAGATAGTGAAAGTTTTGTTCTGAACACAACAATAAAGCAAATATTGCAATAAGGCAAGTCACACAAATTTTTGGTTACCAAGTGCATACAAAAGTTATATTTACACTATAGTATAGTGTGCAATAGCATATGTCTAAACATGTACATACCTTAATTAGAAAATAAATTATTCCTAAAAAATGCTAACAATCATCTAAGCCTTCAAATAGTTTTAATTCTTTTGCTGGTGGAAGGCCTTCTCTCAATATTGAGGGGTGCTGACTGATTAGGGTGGTGGATGCAGGTAATTGGGTGGCTACGGCAATTTCTGAAAATAAGGCAACAAGGAAGTTTGCTGAATCCACAGACTGCTTCCTGAAAGATTTCTCAATAGCATGTCTTGTTATTTGGTAACATTTTAGTCATAGTAAAATTCTTTCAAAATTGAAGTCAATCCTCTCAAACACTGCTGCTTTCATCAATTAAAGTTTTAGAGTATTCCAAATCTTTTGTTGTCACTTCAACAATTGTTACGGCATCTTCACCAGGAGCAGATTCCATTTTAACTAACAACTTTCTTTGCTCATCCCTAAGAAGTAACTCTTCATCTGCTCAAGATTTATCAAATTTTAGGCCTCTTGTTATTTCCACCGTACCTTCAGCAATTCCTTCACTGAAGTTTTGAACTTCTCAGGCATCCATAAAAATTGCAATCAACTCCTTCCAAACTATTAATAAGTTGGCCTCCTTGTATGAATATCAAATGTTCATAATGACAGCTATAATGGTGAATCCTTTCCAGGATGTTTTCAATTTACTTTGCACAGATTCATGAGAGAAATCACTATCTGTGGCAGCTATAGCCTTATTAAATGTACTTCTTAAATAATAAGGATTGAAGTTGAAATTACTCCATGATCCTAAGGGCTGCAGAATGGCTGTTACGTTAGCAGGCATTAAAATAACATTAGTTTTCTTGTATGTCTCCATCAGAGTTTTGAATATATAGATGCATAGTCAATTATAAATCATATATATATATATATATATATATATATATATATATATATATATATTTTTTTTTTTTTTTTTTTTTTAGTTTTTGGCCTGGGCCAGGTTTAAACCCACTACCTCCGGTGTATGGTTGGCCGGCAACCTACTCCTTGAGCCACAGGTGCCACCCTGATCAGTAATATTTTTTAAAGGGATCCTTTTTTTTTTTTTTTTTTTTCTGAGAAGTAGGTCTTAACAGTGAGCTTAAAATATTCACCAAGCTATGCTGCCAACAAATGTTCTACCATAAGACTTGGTTGTTGCATGGGTAGAGCCTAGGCAGAGTAGATTTAACATAATTCCTGAGGACCGTGGGATTTTTGGAACTCTAAATGAGCTTTGGCTTCAACTTAAAATCACCAGCTGCATTAGCCACTAATGAGAGAGTCTGCCTATCATTTGAAACTTTGAAATTAGGCATTGACTTCTCCCTTTGAGTTATGAAAGTTCTAGATGGCATCTTGTTTGAAGAGAAAGAAAACAAAATGTCTATATTGAAAATCTGTTATTGGTGCATCCACTTCATCAGTAAGGTGAGATAGACTGTCCAGACAACTTGCTGCAGCTTCTACATCAACACTAGCTAATTAGGAAGTGAGCTTCTGTCCTTAAACTTCAGAAGCCGAATTCTGTTAGCTTCCAGCTTTTCTTCTGCAGCTTCTTCTCTCTCAGTCTTCATAGAATTGAAGAAAGTTAGGACCTTTCTTTGAATTAGGGTAATTTAAAGAACTACTAGGGCTAGTTTGATCTTTTATCCAGACCACTAAAACTTTCTCCAAGTCAGCAATAAGACTATTTGACTTTTTTATCATTCTTGGGTTCAACAGAGCAACACTTTTAATTTACTTCAAGAATTTTTCCTTTGCATTTACAATTTAGCTGTTTGGTGCAGGTGGGCCTAGCGTTTGCCCATCTCAGCTTTCAGCATGACTTCTCCACTAACCCTCATAATGATTTGTACTTTTGATTTAAAATTAATGATGTACAATTTTTCCTTTCCCTTGAATACCTAGAGGTCTTCTAGGGACATTAATTGGCCTAATTACAATATTATTGTATTTCAGGAAATTTGGAAAAGCCAAGATGGGGGAAGGGAGAGAGAAAGAAAGACTGTAGTCAGAATACACATGATTTTATTAAGTTCGCCATCTTAAATGGAAACTGTTTAAGGCACTTCAAAACAATTACAAAAGTAACATCAAAGATTACTGGTCATAGATTACAATAGTATAATGAAATGAGAAATTGGAAATATTGCAAGAATTACCAAAGTGAGACCCAGAGATAAGAAGTGTTTTGGAAAAATGGTGCCAATTGACTTGAGTTGCTACAAACCCTCAATTAGTATAAAAAATGCATTATCTTCCAAGTTCAATAAAGTGAAGCTCAATACAATACAGTACTCTCATGCTCCATTCATTAATCCTTGAACATTAGCACTTGTTAGGTATAATACACTGTACCAGGATAAGTGAGAAACTGCCTATGATGTTATCTGTAGTTAAACCTATTTTGTTAACACATTTACCATAATAACAAACACCTATGTGAAAAAAAGTAGTTGAATCTGTCTTGTATATGCTTTCAGTTTTTAGGATTGAGTAAACACAGTACAGAGGTTCCTCTAATAGTCAATAGGTAGGTGAAGAAAAATTTAGAGCACATAATACCTGTTCTCAGTTTACTCATGGTTGACACATTAGCTATTTATATTCTCATTTTTTAAATCTGAAGTATGTTGCATGTGGTAACCATTGTTTTATTTAACATTTTAAACAATAACAAAAATACAGTAGTAAACATTAAAATTATTTATTTTATACTATTAAAATACCCAGACTTTACCCTGGGAGAAAAATATTTTCATTTCAATTAAGATTTATGTGGCTACTGTATTTAAATTTTTTAAATGTCAAGGCCTAACCTGTTTTCTTAACAGTGTTATGACAAATTCCTTAATAATGTAGATATGATTTACTTCCGAATAGAATCAATGCCAATTTTAACATAAAAAATTGCCTTTGGGTTGGAGAAAATCTCTAGTATATCTTATTCACATTATTGCCACTATTATGAGAAGTATTATTAAAATTTAGGGTTCAAAGTCAAAGTCAAAGCTAGAAATATCACCACAAAGATATTTAAAAACACTATTCTGTTTATGAAATATTATTCATTGTCTATCTTCACTATTATAAAATATTTTAGCCATTTTTCTTGAATTTTAATACAGCTTCCAAAAAAGTTATGTAAGACTAATAAAACCAATATCACAAATATATAGAAAAAACATTTATATTTAAGAGATGTATTTCTTATGCTTTCAGAAAAGTTTTATTTTCTGGAAATGTTGTCACTTGTACTGATTTATGAGGTCAAGATTTTTCTAAAGAAACTTAACAAGTTTTACTGAGAAATATTATAATTCTATGAACTTACTGAAAGAACAGAAAGCTTAATTCTTCCTTGTCATAGGCTAAATAGGCAAGTACCATTTTACATCTCACCTATCTGACTGTAGTGACCATGAGTTGAATTTATTTAATACATAAATACATTTTCAGCCTCATCCTTCAATTCCACTCAATTGTGCTTCTGACAGTCTTATTTATATAAATGAAATTGCTTTAGTAAATATTCAGTGAAGACTTGCATGCTTGCTTCCATGAAGATTAACTTAAACATTTATATATCATAAATTTATAGCTTATAATTTATAATTAACAAACCCAAAAGACTTAGAGTTGATTAATTTTGTCATATTTAGGCAGTTTTCAGATATCTTGTAGAACATTTTTATTTTCAAAATAGGTGTCTAGTTATAATTTTCAGAAACATTCATTATTGGTGCATTTCTTTGTCATTTTGATTATATGTGTCAATTGTAACTTAGTAGGACATACTTGAAGATATATTTCAACTGTCTGCTACTGAATAAAAACTATTTTCTTCTAATTTTATACTACTTTTTTTTTTCTAAAGAGAGAACACCAGAAGTCACAGAATTAGGTAAATATGTACTTTCTTAAAAGACGTAAGATAGAGTTGTGAAAACAGTATGTAAATCTGAGTTTTGTATATAGTTGCATAACATTTAAAAAAATTCTCCTTTTTTTTTTTTTTTTTTTTTTTTAGAGACAGAGATTTACTCTATCACCCCAGGATAGAGTGCAATGACATCATAGCTCACAGCAACCTTAAGTTCTTGGGCTCAGGCAATCCTCTTGCCTCAGCCTCCCAAGTAGCTGTGAGGACAGCTCATTGTGCACCCACAATGTCCAGCGACTTTTTCTATTTTTAGTAGAGATGGGGTCATACTCATGCTCAGGCTGGTCTCAAATTCCTGAACTCAGGCAATCCAGCCTCAGCCTACCACAGTGCTAGGATTATAGGTGTGAACCACTCATTGCACCCAGCCTAGAAAATTCCTTAATCACTCAAATCCAGATTTTCTCATCTACAGAATAGGCAGCTCCCCAAAAGGCTTGTTTGAAGGATTAAATGATACATATTGCATTCCCACCACAGAGTTGTCACTTGTTAAGTAATAGTTTTCTTTTCACTTTCGTGTGAAATAATCAGCAAAGACTGTTTGAAGACCGTGTCTACCTTTTGCTTGGAGATATTAGAGGACTCTTTCATTGCTTTCACTTGTTAGGTTATTTACTGAGCATCCACCATGCCAGCCAATCCTTACTTCCTGAAGATAACAATGGAAAATACAGATGTGTTTCTTGTTGTTTTTAATTGAAACTTAATGGTACAAGTATGGTTGATGCTGGCTCCCCTTTTTTTTTTTTTTTTGCAGTTTTTGGTCAGGGCCAGGTTTGAACCCACCACCTCCAGTATATGGGACTGGTGCCCTACTCCTTGAGCCACAGGCATCACCCCATGCTGGCTTCTTTTCGAAGCATGTAAAAGAAAGAGAGGGTCTAGGCCCAATGGCATGAGAGTGTAATCCCTACTCAAGAGGCTGAGACAGGAGAATTGTTTGAATACAGGGGTTAGAGACCAGCCTGGGCAACACACCTCGTCTCATTCAAAAACAAAAAAAAATTAAGGAAAAAAAAAAAAAGAAACGAAAGAGATAGGGAAAAAGAAGAGGAGGAAGAGGGGGAAGAGGAGAGGAGGTGGGAGAGGAAGAAGGAGGAGAAGAAAGGGGCAAAGGGTCTCTGTCACACAGGTGACTGAATGACCAAATATAACAACGAATGAATTAGGAAAGCCTTGGTGCTCCTCTACTAATGGGATTAAAACTTACCTCCATTGCTAACTCCAGGAATATGTAAGAAAATCATGTTCTGGGTGCTCTCACTCAATGGGCACAATGTACAGGTGTGTGGCTCACTTTTTGGGTGCAGAACGTAACTACACAGGGGACTCTACCTAACAAATTACAATGTTGAGATTTGGTTGCTTGTACTCTCACATTAACCTGAAACAAAATAAATAAAATAAAATAAAATAGTTTTTTAAAAATGATAACTACTTATTGTTTTCTCCCCCTAGTGAAGAAGAAACCTGAAAAACCTGAAAAGGAAACTAAAGGTAAGGATGATATTGTAAAACATGTAATCAAATCAGCCATAACAATGGAATAAGAATACATCATTATACAAACCATCTGACTAAGAGCAATTCATGACATGCAGACACTGATTTTATGGCACATTTGAGAATTACAGTACATTGCAGTCCATCCATACAAAATATGAAGGTATTGTGTTATTTTTAAATATTAAAGAGAATAGCAATATAAGCCTAAAGCAAAATCCACTTGTTATTTCTGAATTAAAACTATGGACTTCTTTTCCTATGACTCCTAAAAAGGTAAGCATGGACTACAAAAAAAACCTTCAGAAGAATTATTGACAAACATGCTATATTACATTGACTTACCATTATTTTGTCTTCAGAAAAAGCAGAAGTGAAGCATCATAAAGAAGAAAAAGGTAATTTTTGAAAGAATAAAAATGATTATGCCATACCCTGAAACCAAAATACTTGTAATCAAACTTTATTTATGGCATTTGTAAGTGAAATGTTTATTTATGTATGTGATAATTGCTGGTCTGATTAAAGAAAGAAATGAAGCAAGTAACTGTGGATATGCGGTAATGGCAGAGGAAGCAACGGGCCGCAGGCCAAGTCATGCAAAGGAGCTTCCATTTGTTGTTCCATTGATGCTTCTTTTCACACTGGGTGTATTTATTTGAAAAACTATAGAACAATCAGTAATCACCGATTTCCATGTAATTTTCTAGAAAATTTTAGAGGGCCTTAATTATCAAAGAAATATCTATTGGGTAAAGAGGAAAGCATTCTTAAATATAGCAGACTACTTGTCAAAACCAAAAATACCTTTTGCTTATCACCAAATTCCACCAAAGTTGGTCAGAATCATGCATTTTCCATAGCTTCTAGTTAATTTATTTGCTACTTTTGTGTTGTATTTCTGTTTATGCAAACCAAACGATCTCTACTGCTAACATTTATTTTTGTTAGGCATTAATTGGAATGAAGACAACATTTTTGAAATTCACCCTGAGAAATATTTACAATGCTTAAATGACTCCCATGTTGCTAAAGCTTGGAGTCAAAGTGATCACGATTTTATGAAAATTTACTTTAAAAAATTGTATTTTAATTTATATTTTTCTTACATACAGTCTCAATAAAAAAAGAAAGTCTTCGATTACCCAACGTGACAAAAGGTAACTTTGAACTATGTAAATATTAAAGTGCTGCATTAGTGTGGAAATACCTGAATTGTGTTGGTATTTAATGTTAACACTAAATTATTTTAAACCAATGAAGTCTAGCAGATATACACTTCAGCTAATAGCAGAAAAGTAGACAGAAAATCTAGTAGAAAATGTACATGTCAATGGAAAAATTAGAAAATATGAAGAAAACAGCAGGAACAACAAAAATAGTTAATAAATTATTTCATTACACACCAGAGAGTACATTTTTCTATTAAAAAAACTTTTGTAAACTGGGCGCGATTGTTCACACCTGTAATCCTAGCCCTCTGGGAGGCTAAGGCTGGTGGATTGATTGAGCAGAAATTCGAGAACAGCCTGAGCAATAGTGAGACTTTGTTTCTACTAAAATAGAAAAATTAGCCAGGCATTGTGGCAGGTTCTTGTAGTCCCGGCTTCTTGGGAAGCTGAGGCATGAGGATTGCTTGAGCTCAAGAGTTTGAGGTTGCTGTGAGCTATTATAATGCCATAGCAGTCAACCACAGTGCAAAAAATGAAACTCTAGTTAAGGAAAAAAAAAAAAATGGTCAGGCATGGTGACTCATGCCTATAATCCTTGCACTCTGGGAGGCTGAGGAGGGTGGATTGCTTGAGCTCACAAATTCAAGACCAACCTGAGCAAAAAATGGGGGCCCCCTTCTACTGAAAATAAAAAAATGAGGCAAGAGGATTGCATGAGCCAGAGTTATAGGTTGCTGTGAGCTATGACGTTACAGCACTCTACCCAGATAGCTTGAGACTCTATCTCAAAAAAATAAAACAAAAAAGGCTTTTGTAGCATAAATAATGTCAAAAATGATATAGTAGCAAATACAGATACATTTGGGATTTATTTTGTCTATGACGATATAACACAAAGTTAATATCATAAATTTTTAAAATTTATAAATTCCCTTTAAATTGATTCAACCTAGATGCAAAATAGTCAAATACCAGCAGGTGCATGGTGGATAGATGTTCTTTCCTAAAAAGACAATGATCTATTTTGGTGATATTATTATCATGTAACTATAAATAGAATGTATCATTGAATTATATACACTACATGATATAATGTTAGGCAAATTCACTTAATTAAAAATGTGCTTTAAATTCTAAGATGCTAAATAAATATACCGTAACTATTTTCATTCATAGTAAACACAGAGATCTCCAGTGTGTGTGTGTGGGAGGGGGTGAAGCCTTAATTTTCACTGGCTCCTTCCTGATGCTTACCATAGCATATATACCTGAAATGACAGAATATATCTATATGTGTAATTCAGACGAAATTATTAATAACTTAAATATAATTATCAAAAGCATTAAAGAGTAAAATTTCCAACTCAAATACAAGAGCAAGTCACATTCGTAGGATGGTACAGAAGCACCACTTTTATATTGAAATGTCCTTTAAAATATTGCTTAATATCCTTTGAGATAATCAGCTAGAAGGATGAAAAGAAACCAATTAGCTAGAAATGCATGACTATGTCTTTTTCTAATTATTAGCTCATGTCATCCTTAGCACAGCCCAATTATCACTGCCTGTTTAAAGATGAGATAGGTGCAATGAGAAAAAGTCTAACATCTCAGTGTTTACGTGGTAGAGACAGAACTTGGCTCCAGGTCAGCGTGACTACAAAAGACTCTCACCATTAAGCCCACATAATCTCACTTCATTTTCTGTGGCACTGTTGTAAATATGTGTGTAGAGGTAAGTTTTCTACTAATCAAAGCAGCCCCAAGATGAAATGCACTCTACTTTGTCCCCAATTACCTATTGGAGCTATGATTAGTGAAAACCTTTGTAGCTCAGCCGGACCAGGGATTCAGACATTGCTTGAAAGACTTCCCCTCTTACCCTGTTTGTGAGTCTGCCATTTTGAGGCTCCTCATATTATGAATACAAAGCCCAGAAAATTATTACTTATGAAAGCACAAGTTCAACTCAGAGCTAGTTGTGAGTATGGACGTTCTTGTTCATTCCCTCGTTCAACAGAGAGTCGAATTGTATGTCAATAAATATTTATTTTACTTTCTAAGCTCTTGTCTTCCCAATCAATGCTAATATTTTTAAAGAAAAACATACAACATGTTAGTCTTAGTAAACTGTTTTTCTCAATTATTTTACTTGTTTTATACATGAAGTAAGCGGCTATGATATGACTAAAGACATTAATAAGTATACCAACTGAAAAATTTTTAAGCTCTCTATTGGCATCATTTCAATTTTATATATTTTATATTCTTAGGTTTAAATTAGAAACTCTATCTCAAACGATAATAAGTCATGTAACACCGATCCCTTAAAAATATGCATTTCCTAGCATGGCATTTTAAATGAGATTGAGATTGTTAGAATGAAGATGTCAGTATTGTTCAAGAAGGTCCGATGTCTGGTACAGTGATCTCCCTGTTACCTGGCACCCACGGGGACTGGTGTAGTCTGGACACATGTAGTTTCCAGTTGCTTGAGAATTACTATTAAATATGAGCCTAATTCTCTCCCTCATACTCTACCATATCTTACCATAAACTCTATAGCGACTTGATATTAATATTGAAACATACTAACTAAAAGCAAATTAAGACAAATAAAGATGAATTTCACTTACTGGAACATAGTTTTACTATAATATAAAACAGCTTTGTAAATCCAGTGCACAGTACAATTTTAGATATATGGCAGTCAATACACTTTTCAACTTTACTACCAATTTTTTAGCTTCAAGTAACACACATTAACACTTAAAACTGGTACAGAGAACACCTGGGAGCCACGGGTGTGATGCAGGAAGCATCAGTTTACTGACAGTGCAGCACACCAAGTTTAAACTGATTTCTTTGTGGAGTGGGGCCAGGTTGCATGCTGGTGGCTTGAAAGTGGCAGGTGCTTGAGATGCACATAACATGGAGTTTACTGTATTCATAGTATTTCAAACAGTTAACTCCCCTTATGTATTTTGTCCTACATACATACAGTTTAATGATAAATCTCATTTCTTTGAAGAATAATAATGCCTCACTGAAAAAGATAAATTAATGTGCAAAAATAAACTGATTTTTCATGTTTCTTTTTAATATGTGTTTATTTTATGCTCTAATTGGTAATTATTGGTCTTCATCTTTGAAAGAAAAATAATTCTTAATGGTCTATTTTATGAAATTTGGAAACTTCGAAGAAAATGTTTAGATTAATTTAGATCACTCAATACTAAAGTGATTTTATTCAAGTTGGGGATAATTATAGTTGAACTAAACACTCAATTTTAACACAGATCCTGTTTTAGTAAGAGTATTTAGAAAAGCATAAATATGTTTTGACACCTGAAATGCCTTTCTTACATAAAAGAGATTAATGAAAATTTTCAAAAACTTGTTTTCACAGACTAAACAGAGAGTTATATTTCTTCATTAACTCTTAAATAACAAAGAAAAACTCTAAATATATTACTTTTGTAAAGCCCATTGATATATACATTCTTTGCATTTTATCACACTTAAACTAAATTTGTCTTCTTTTCTTAGCTGAAAAACCAGCAAGAGGATCAAGTAAGTACAATGTGTATTAATGATAAGGGCTCTCTGAATTTCAAGCTGAAATTTATAAAATAGTTTTATTTTTCCTGCGTTCACAGATTCATTTTAAACTAAATCCTCTGACAGGAATCTGTTAGGTCTTATTCTCATTCATCTTGAAACTTAAAAAAAAAATCTATATTACTTGAAATTATAACTTGTACCAGAAATTATATATTATATGCTTAATAAATTATATATTATATACTGATATACTTAAGCCTGAAGATGAAAGTGACTTGCATGTAAATAAATATGTGATTGAAGTAGAATGAAATTAAATCATCCTATTTCTGCTATAAACTATCAATCAATCACTCAAAAATGTACTAGTTTGCATATGGTCAAATACTCATTTTATTTTTTTGAGACAGTGTCTCACTATGTCACCCTGAGTAGAGTGCTGTGTAGAGTGCTGTAATGTCACAGCTCACAGCAACCTCAAATTCTTGGGCTTAAGCGATTCTCTTGCCCCAGCCTCCCAAGTAGCTGGGACTACAGGTGCCTGCCACAAGAAATGGCTACTTTTTTTTTTTTTTTTTTTTTGCAGTTTTTGGCCAGGACTGGGTTTGAACCCACCACCTCCTGTATATGAGGCCAGCGCCCCAGTCCTTTGAGCCACAGGTGCCACCCCGCCCGGCTATTTCTTAGTTGTAGTTGTCATTGTTTAGCAGGCCCAGGCAGGGTTCGAACTCACCAGTCTCAGTGTATGTAGCCAGCACCCTACTCACTGAGCTATGGGCATTGAGCCAAATGTCATGTTTTGTTTGCTGCTGTTTTCTAATGCTCAGTAACTTCAATATAATTTTATATCTAAGAAAAAAAGGCACAGTTAGGAGAGAATGCAATCTCACATAGCACAAACAGACAGAGCTCCCAAGAACAGTCTCTACAATATCAAGATCCCCATGCAGAGAGGAATTCTCAGTATATAGGATACAACTGTAAATAATCTTACAAGTACCTAAAATTCAGAGTAATAAAAGTTTTATCCTCCATGTCTCCATATTTAGAAAAGAGAAATCATTCTAAATCAGCTCTGTCCAATAGAAATATAATGTGATACAGATAAGTAATTTTAAATTTCCAGTTGACACCTTAAAAGGTAAAAAGAAACAGGTGAAAATAATTTTATAGTAGATTTTATTTAGCCTAATATATATACAAATATTATTTCAATATATAATCTGTGTACAAATTTATTCATCATTTACATCCTTTTTTCCTTGTATTGAAATAGTGAAATCATATATGTATTTTACATTTGCAACACATTTCAGTTCGCACTAGTCACATTTCAATTCCCCAGACACCCATGTGTTTAGAGGCTACTGCAATGAATCGAGGAGATGCAATTTAGCGCTTCCACTGTGCCCTACACTTTGCAAATACTGAGGACAGTATAAGAGAATCATTAAAATATGGTATTTGCCACATACAACCTTCAGAGTGCTTTGATGGCAAGTAATAGAACCCCACATGGACTTGCTTCAGGTATTTAGAAAAGAAAATTTGTTGCAAGAATACAGACTTGCCTCCTTGATGTAAGGGCAAGACTTAAAGTAAAGGCCCTTGGAAGCTGTCCTACCCCACACCCTACCCCTATAGACAAAGGCAGTGAGAACAGACTTCATGAAAGAGGTAATGCCAGGATTTGTACCTTGAAGAATGGTTAGGTTTGGGTAGCTGGGGAAAGCGTAGAAATGTGTAATGAAAAAGCCACAGCATACAGAGCAACCTGGAGCAGTGGCTGGAGTCGGGCACTCGTGTTTGAAAGAGGCAGGAGGGGAGGATGGTTAAGGACATACGACTTTAGACTATAGCTCAGAATGGTTTACTCCCTAGAAGGAAATAAGTCTGGGAATTTGGGGGATACCCAACTTCACAGTCATAGCAGTAGCACTAGTTCAAGCAATACTAGTTGTAAGAATTAAGAGTGTGAGAATTACGTGAAAAGAGAAAGATATGCTGAAGAACAATCTGTCATCTTTTACGGACTCTAATAAAATAAATGGCCAGAGACATCATCAGCTAAGTCATTTCAACAATTTGGTTTTCTGAGAATATAAAGATGACCTTTTCCATAGCACATGCTATATATATATTTTTTTTTAATATCATGCCATTTTAGGGGCACTCATCAAAAACTGCCTCAGGTATTTGTGAAGTATAGCGTACTAATTCAAAATCAACAATCATAGTTCTTTTTCTGAACCCTCTTTTAGCAATATGTACATGTGCTTTTGTTATTGGTGGTGATAGGAGTGTGTTTATTTGGTTGGATTTGGTTTATTTGGTTACGGATTTTTCATTTGTCCTTCACTAAAGGAGGTTCGTGACATAGCTATGCTTTGTGGCCGTCACACCCCATCAAGATGTTCTAATTCTGCCCTGGTGCTTACATCACTTATCCTCTGCCCGGGACTGGGCCCTTTATTCTTACATGCCATATTTTTCTGCTTGAGTGATAGATGCACCAAAATCTGGATTTTGTGCAGATTTTGTTGAGTATTTATAGGAGGATGAAGGCAAATGAATAGAAAAGGACTAGAGAAAGCGAGGGGAGGTATCTTTTTCTGAATTCTAGTGGTTCAGTTTGATAGAGATTTCTGGAAGTTTCCAGATTCTCAGATAGCTGGGATTTTATTACAGGGATAAAAATGATGCTGATAAGAATTAGCAATGCACTAACGTCTCTCTATTACATCTATGAAAGTATGTTGCACATTAGGTTTTCAATGATTCACAGAGGATTATGGTTTAATCAGTGCTTGTTTTCGTGGATTTTTCTTTGTTACAGATATAGCTTTCAAATTTCCAAATATTTATTTTTATTGCAAAATATATCATTTTTCTTTGTAGATATAGTAAATATATAATAAATAATTTGTTTCTTCTGGAGATCAGGAAAGGGATGTTAGATTATATTATGTTTAATATTTATCTTAAAAATTAAATGTAAAAACACCCACATTTTTAAACTTTAATGCTAACATTTCCATCTGATATTAACATTTTAAGTCTTTTGTAACTTTTTCTCTGAAAAAAATATACATTCTGAAACATTATTTTCCAGGAACCTGCCCAAAGGCAAAACATGAAATCAAACAAATGACTGAGAAAATACATTATTGAAAGGTGAATGGTGCTGTGAGAAGGCTTCTACCTAGATGAGTTGCAAAGTTGCGACATAGCTGAGCAAAGCTGGGTTGACTTGCTCCTCCAAAGGAGTATTTCAAATGGAGCAATGTAATAACATTTCTTGCCATCATTGTACCTCGAGATCTAACTTTGGCACTTTTTCCTGTAACACATTTCTTCAATAATGAACACAGAACATTTTTGCTGTTAGCACTTCATCAAATCACCGGCATGCATGTAGGTTTGGGATTATTATGAAGCCTCTGAGATCTAATTTTGACATTAGCCACAGATAATGAATTTAACTTTGATATGGCTATACTGATAAAGCTAATCTTATCTAGAAGTTAATTGCTTTTTAATGAAGCTTCAACCAAGCTCCAGTAAAAGATTAGCCAGGATTTCCATTTTTTAAACAACTTTCTTTATATCTTACTTCTGTGATTTTTGAAGATGCTCTCTAACTTTCTATATCCTCATATATTTTGATTCTGCATTTTTCTTGTATAAATATGATAGCGATTAAGTGATTTGCTTCAATACAGAGTATGAAGGGTAAGTTAGATGTCAGAAGTAAGCTACCCCGAAAATCAATTTGAAATTTTAAATTACCATAAGGTAAAATTAAACATGGATTTCATAAATGTATAAATTAATAGTCTTTTTCTGAATTTACATATTCAGTATAACTTAGATCTGAAAATCAAAGTCTGAAATGAGTATCTATTAAGGATTTCCTTAAAAAGAAAGCAATTGAACCATATTGTTTGTTATTAATAAAAGCATGCCCTATTTTTATCAATTATGTGCTCCTGCCCTGAAATTTTTCAGTAATTTCAGAAGCTACAATTTCTCAGTAAGTATGTAATTCCCATTTGAAGGATTATTTCACTTTGTCAAATCATAATGTTATTAGTAATGATTCAGTAAATTATAAAATGATAATCCAGTAGCCAAAAAGAATTAAGTTTTTAAGCACAGAAATTCTTAAACACAGAAAAAAACATTTTTTAACAGTACTCTGAGCTTTTGTTTTAAAATATACTTTCATTTATGTTGCTAGTATCTTTAATTCCTTTTTTAATACAACTAAATTCTCTCTTCTAGTGTGGTCAGATCCAAACTAAAAGTCACTTGGGAGTTGTTTCATCTGTGCTGGGCGTGGTGGCTCCTGCCTGTAAACCTAGCACTCTGGGAGGCTGAGGCCAGAGTTACTGAGGTCAGGAGTTCAAGACTAACCTGAGCAAGACCAAGATCCTGTGTCTACAAAAAAAAAAAAAAAAGAAAAAAAGAAAGAAAGAAAGAAAGAAAGAAAGAAAGAAAGAAAGAAAGAAAGAAAGAAAGAAAGAAAGAAAGAAAGAAAGAAAGAAAAATTAGCAGGGCTTCTGGCGCACTTCTGTAGTCTAAGCTACTTGGGAGGTTAAGGCAGGAGGTTGCCTTAAGCCCAGGAGCTTGAGGTTGCAGTGAGTTATGATAATGTCACTACATTCTATTTAGGGCAACAGAGCACAACTCTGTCTCAATTAAAAAAAAAAAAGGAAAAAAGAATTAAGTCACCATTTAAATTAATTTGTGTTATCTCAGACTAATTGAGTTGGTGATAAAAATAATAGGCAGTTAATTAATGGTGAGATAGCAACACTTTAACTCTTACATAAGTGAATCAATTTTGTCATTATACAACATATGCCAGTCTCATTTCTATCACTACACATGAAAATTTGACAGTCTTATTAAGATGCAGTTACAGAGCAAGTCTTAAAATCCTCTGTGCTTAACTTTGCAGAATGAGTTTGAATGATGTTACTCATGCTAATGAAATATTGAATTCATCTATCCAAAATTAGATCTACTTGCTTCCTGAAGAATAAAGGGTATTGCATAAGCTAAAATGACTATTAAGTCACTTTCCTTTGTCTGTTAAAACTGTTTATGAAACAGAAAATAAACATCCATTGCTATAAATGCATAACCAAATCCATGGCTGGCTTTTTCACTGTTTCAGCTAGTGAGGGTGATTATATACTTAAATCAAAAACAGAAAGAGGAAAAAGGACCTTTGTGCTTATAAAATAATTCTTTTGAAAATGAAGATTTAGGAGAGAGATTATTCTTATTTTTATAATTTTTCATTTCACTTACAAGTGAATTTTAACAATTTAAATTTCCTTTTCCTCTCCCCAAACACAAACTATTCCAGTGTTATTTTGTTCTTTAAAAATACTTTATTAGGCCAGGTGCAGTGTCTCACACCTGTATTCCCAGCATTTGCGGAGGCTGAGGTGAGAGGATCACTTGAAGTCAGGAGTTGGAGACCAGCCTACTGAACATAGTGACATCCCATGAATATTAAAAATAAATATATCCCATGTATATTAGCCTGGTGTGGGGGTGTGTACTAATAGTCCTAAGACTCCCTATTTAGGAGCTATGGCAGGAAGATCACTTCAGCCGAGTTCAAGGTTGTGGTGAGCTATGATCTTGCCACTGTATTCCAGCATGGACAACAAAGAGAGATCCTTTCTCTAAAATTATATGTACCCCCATATTCACCTGAAATAAAAATGTAAAAAACAATTTGATGGTGTAACAGAGAAAAATAAATAAATAAACCCTCCGTGTGGCATAATATCTCATACAAAATAACATATATCTAAGAACTAGATGCCCCCAATATTGTGGCTTCTACTCAACACCATTCCTTGATACCTATCAGAGGTTATTACAACACTGAGTTTTATTTTTATGATTTCCTTGATTTTTTTGCTATTTTTAAATTTCAGGTTGATATAAGGGTACATAGCATTGGATTACATAAATTGCTTTTGTTAGGTTAAACTCCACATTGTCGTTCTGTCTTTCCTCCAGGAAATGTTCCATATACCTCAGCGATAGAGCCATCGGGTGGAAATGTGCCCTGCCCTCCCCCTTAGTTTTTCTCTCATGTGAGCATAGATTTGTTAATCTTCTAGTTTCAAATTGGAACTGAGTATAGATTCATTCTGGTGTTTGCTTGGGAGAATATTCTCCAAAGCCATCCAGGTTGTTACAAAAGATGCACAACCTTCACCTTTTTATATCTGAATAATATTCCATGGTGTGTGTATACCACACCTTATTTATCTGTTCATATATTGAAGGGTCTCTGGGTTGTCTCCACATCTTTGTGATTGTGAATCGTGCTGCTATAAACATTTGAGGGTCAATGTCCTTACGGAAACCCATCTTCTTTTTTTCGGTAGATACTTAGGAATAGTACTGCATGATCAAATGGTAGGTCTACTTTTAGTTCTTTGAGGAATCTGAATTAATTTGCAGTCCAACCAACCATGGATGAGTGTTCTCTTCTCTTTACTACCTGTGTCAGTACGTGTTGGCTCTGAGAGCTCGTGATGTGACCCACTGTCAGTGGCGTTGGTCATATCTCAGGTGGCTTTGATTTGCATTTCTCTGGTGATCAGGGATAATGAGCATTTTTTCATGCATCTGTTGGCCAATTGTCCGTCCTCATGAGACAACCTTCTGTTCATGTCTCTTACCCAGTTTTTAATGGGGTTATTTGTTTATTTCTTATCGATTTTTTTTAGTTCTTTATAAATTCTGGTTATTGCCCTTTGCCGGATTTGTAGTGTATGAGTATCTTCTAGCTGGTGAAGATTTTCAGGGAGAGCATCACTACAAAGAAATCGAGAAAATACTTTTTTTGAGGTGATATAGGGTTTTGGAGGTGATTATGGCTGTGGTAATATACATTTACATGTATTAAAATTCATAACATTTCATTAAAATTCACTGAAAAAGTCAAATTATGAGAGAGAGAGAGAGAGAGAGAGAGAGAGGAAAGAAAGGAAGGAAGGAAAGGAGGGAGGGAGAGAGGAAGGAAGGGAGGAAGGGAGGAAAGAAAAGAAATTTTGACAGCTTGCTTTCTGAGATTTCTTGGCTGTCACTCTTTAAATGTTTCAGATAATATCTTTCTTTGTCTTTCTTGACCCTGTCCTGATTGGTTTTTGTTCCATTCTCAGCAGTTTCTTACCATTTGTGGGAACCCATTCTGGGACTGAAGCCCTGGCTGGTTGGTTTTACAAGGTCATAGGGTACCTCCAGCACCTTTAGATCTCACAGTGGGTACTTCACACTCACCTGTTGGACTCTGCAAATGCTCCCAGTTTCAGGTCACAAGTCAGCCCGACTTTCTTCAGAAAATACCTGTTGGCTCTTTGGGGATTCCTGTTCTCCAGCCTCTCAGATTACCCATTCTTTCCTTCTGTTTCCTTTTCTACAAACTTTGATTCCTTCTTGTTTTCTGACTATTCATTTGTGACAATACAAAGGTATTTTAGGATTTGTCTAATTTTGCTTTTATCAATATTTTTCTCATAGGTTTTATGTTCTGCTCAATTTTATGGAGACATTGAAGGAGATGTAAATAACATATTGATGTTATTTTCTTAGAATTCCTGGCACAATTCCCCACCATCCTTAGCTTAACAATGGGTTTCAGACTGCATTCCAACTTTGCTCCTTGCAACTTAGTCTCGGATTTCAATTTTTTTTTTTGAGACAGTCTGACTCTCATCTTCAGTAGAGTGCTGTAGCATCATAGCTAACAGCAACCTCAAACTCTTGCCTCAGCCTCTCAAGTACCTGTGACTTAGGCACCTACCATAATATCCAGCTATTTTTAGAAACAGGGTCTCTCTCTTGCTCAGGTTGGTCTCAAACCTGTGAACTCAGGAAACCTACCACCCTCAGACTCCCAGAGTGCTGGGATTACAGGCGTGAGCCACTGAGCCAGGCCTGACTTCAGTTTTATTTTTTACTTTTTTTTGAGATAGAGTCTCACTTTGTTTCCCAAGGGTAGAGTACTGTGATGTCGCAGCTCACAGCAACCTCAAATGCTTGGGCTCAAGTGATTCTCTAACCTCAGCCTTCTGAGGACTAAGGCTCTGCCACATGCCTGGTTAGTTTTTTCTATTTTTAGTAGAGACGGGATCTTTCTCTTGCTCAGGTGGGTCTCAAGCTCCTGAGCTCAAGCAATCTTTCGTCCTCAGCCTCAGAGTTTCAGTTTTAATATAAACACTTGGTCTTCAGTGTGACTTTCATGCATCAGCAAGGTTTTTCTCCTTTCCCTGGGGCAGAAGGGAGGATTCTGTTTGGAGATTTCCTTTATCTTCTCTGAGTCCAGTACTATTACAAAAGTTATGAATTTTTATTATTGTGAGTGAGCACTTTCGTATATACATCCTATCATATTATCAGAAGGATTAGTATATAATAATTTTTTAAATATTATATGTAAATCTTATTTTAATCAAGGGCCTTGCATTTCCGTTCCAAATTAAAAGGTAAATTATCTGATGTCCTGGTTCCAGACAATTGTATAAAATTAATTATGTCATTAAAAATTTAGAGAATCCTAAATTTAATCTTTATTAGAATAAAATTATTCTCACTTGATACAGATATGCAAAAACTTTGAAAAAATGCTTTCTTGTATGGATAAAGTTTATTTCAGGCTAGATATGGGTATTTATATGTATAAGTGTACAAATATATACATACACATACATGATTTGAAAGTGATACTTTTATAAATGACTTATGTTTAGCTGGAGGTCACTTTCTGGAATATAATATTGATAGACACTAATATCAATGTAATTTCTCTTAAAAACAAATTAGCACCGAATTCATGGTAGAAATACAAATGATATCATAGGGTTGCAGCTGTTACCAGGGAACATAACTTCAGAAGTACTAGTTCCAATCAAGACTCAAAAGTTGTGTAAGCTTAGAAAACTTATGAAAATTTCTGTGCTTCAGACATATTTTTAAATTTTGGATAACAATACTATTAATATCATAGAAATTTGGGGTAGATTAAGTAAAATAAAATGGTAGGATATATATGTAAAGTGATTACATGTATTAACTGGTAACTATGAGAATGAGGATAATGATGATGATTATGACATGGGATTCCTTCCCCAGCTAGAGACAGATTTTAATTATTAAGCTTTTGTGTGAAAAGGGATAAAACTATAAAATGAAAAAATAAAAAGAAATAACATCTCATTTAATTGTGGCTGGATTTTAAACAATCACACCTTTTAGAACAAGGATGACTAAATTCATGATCATTTTGTTCCAAGAGAGAAAAAAAAAAGAGCAGTTATTTTCTGCTGAAGCTCTCTAAATAGGTATTAGTCGCCACTCTGATGGTTTCTCTTGCTAGACCCAGAGACAGACTGCATATGAGGCACTTTGGCTGCAATGTTTTCACTGTTCATTATTAGTCCTTGGGTCCCAGCGCTGTGGCCTCACTCATTTGTGGATGATCTTAAGTCATCCTGACATTACCCTCAAGACAGTCGTGTTTATCCTTGCAGTGAGGAGACAGACACTCAGAAAGGATCGCATCTGATCGCATACGTTTATGGAACACCTTGGGTTTCACTGTGTGCTGTGTGCAAAATTCCAAATGGGAACTGTCTTTGCATACTTTCTTCTTATTCCCTGGAGCCAATTTCAAGAATTCTCAGTGAATGTTCAGCGTAGCAGTTAATTTTCTTTAAAAACTCATGATAATTTTCAACAATAGTCTATGTAGAAGGGGCCTCTCCTACCTGAGGGCTAAAATAAACTGTAGACTGTTGCTTTGAAATACTATGGAGTCTTAAGATTTCTTGGAAAAATATATACTCTTAGAACATAATATCCCATGAAAATCATTCAAAATTCAACCAGTCAGCTGAGAAAATAATTTGGAGCTGTGGTTATCTCTGCGGACACAGAGTGATGTGGTGAATTATGTAAGAGAAGAGGGGTGAGGAAGAATGCAAAACGCATGCTAAGCTTTCTTTTGTTGTCTGTGCCTAAGGAAACCAGATGTTTACATCGGAGTTCTTGAAACTTCACAAATCAGAACAGACTGCGAGTAGAGATAAACGCACAGTAACTGTTGGAACACACTTATGCATTATTTATAGAGCTTTTATTTATTTACAGTGTTTACTAAGAGTATGCAGAACAGACTGGACACCACACGGCAACATTTTTAAAATGGGAAACGCAAAATTTAACAGTCCACGCCATCAGTCTTTGACACTTTCTTTCCCTTTCCCCCATCACCGGCCTCCCATTCTGGTTTGAGGAAGTTTCGCTTTTCCTAAGATTGATATTCCAGGTTCCTTCCTGACACCATTCCTTATTGTCTCTCTGAGTCCTCAACCGGGAGTCTCTGCAGCTCTCCCTTTAGGAACTCCTCCCCCTGCTTACAAATATGTACAACTATTTCCTTGTCTAAAATTGCCCTTGCCCTTTCTGCTTCTTGGAGTTTGTTCTTTTCCTCTGCTTGAGTTTACAGCCACACTTCTCAAATAGATCTCCCACCAGTTCCTGTCTGCTCCTTCGGTTTTAACTCCATACAACCTGGATATTCCTCCCCGCACTTTCCCCAAATAGGTCACTGAAATAGCACAGACTTATAAATGGCAATGGCTAATTAACTTTTCTCTCTTCTCCCCTATTCTTAACCTCTAAAATGTATTCCACCTGTGGGTCCACATTTCTTGGAATGTTTCTTCTATTGTGTTTAATGATACTGGACTTTTTGGCCTGTTTCCTTGGCATTAGTTTCTGTTGCTAAGTTGAATTCCTTTATCTACAGCTCTCTTCTCTACTTTTCTGCACCCCTGCTCAGTGGGTCAGACAGCCTTTTTGTCTACACTGATATCTACCTCTTTGTGGAGAAGACCCAGAATTCTTCTGAAGCTTAACCTATCTTTTTAGCTCTGGTTCCACACTGTCAACTCCCAACTTCGTCCTGGGTTTATACCAGTTTATGAATGACCTGCCTTTATACCCTTCTTCTTTAAGTTATTTCTCTACCTCCTCCAATTCCTTCCTGAATTTCACTCTTCACTTAGACATCAAATTTCAAATTCAACTTTGAATAATCACCGCCTCTTGTCTCTGACCCTAACTTGGTTGAAAGTCACGTGGCTTTTATTATGTTTCTTCTGACCCGTTGCAGTCATGCCCCGATAGGCCCTTTTCTTATTTCTATCATTTGTCTGTTTTCACTAACAGATTAAGTTTTCCAGAATCTCAAATGGATTAGGCCATTTGTATGAGAAATGTTCAAAGTCTTCATTGAGAATTTAGAGTAAATTCTAAATTTCGTAGTCTAGGCGTCTACAGCCTTCATGATCCAACCTTAAACAACATTTTAAATCTTTTTTTGTATCACATTTTCTAGACCTATTCTAGGTTTTAACCCAAATGGATCTTCTGTGTTGCTAATATTTCTGCATCCTAAATTCTGCATCCTTTGGTCTAGTTAAGAAAAGTGCTCTTTTCCTAGACAATTCTTCCTATTTCTAATTGTCCAATTCCTTATGATCTCTCAAATGTCAGGGCAAGCAGGACAGTTCCATAAAAAATTATTTGATCTACATAAGAAGAAATGACCATCTCACCCTTGAAACTATCCTATAGTCTTTTGTTTGTTTGGTTTTGTTTTTGTCACTTGTCATATACTATCTTATATCTCAGATTATCTTATGCTTCTTTGGATACTTATCCAATTTCTCCACTTGACTGTGGATTATCACCAAGTGGCATGTTATTTCTTTTGGGGGCTCTTCAAGGAATATAACAAAGTGCTTTGTAAGTAGAGGTAGGACAGTTTGGTAGAAAAAGTTAAGGAAAATTAGTTTCATTTCTTCTTTCAACAGTTCTTATAATGTGTTGCTTCTGGGAAGTTATTTTCAAATCCCCTGGATCTCAAAGTTCTCTTATCAAATGGAGGTTTGGAGTAATAATCCTAGCACTCTGGGAGGCCATGGAGGGTCGGTTGCTTGAGCTCAAGAGTTCCTGAGCCAGAGTGAGATTCCATCTCTAAAAAAACTAGCTGGGCACTGTGGCAGGTGCCTGTAGACCCAGCTACTTTGGAGGCTGAGGCGAGAGGATCGCTTCAGCCCAAGAATTGTCAGGTTGCTATGAGCTATGATGCCACGGCACTCTACTGAGGGTGACAAAATGAGATGCTGGCTCCAAAATAATTTTAAAAAGAAATTAAGTGGGGCTTTTCTCTATATTTCATAGGTGTGTTATGAGAGTTAATTGAAAACACATATCTAAAAATACGGTACCTAGCAGAGTACTTGGCATAGAAAGACAGAGCTCCTTGTAGTTATTATTATGACGAAGAAAGTTATCATTTCTGAAATTAACAAATTACAGCAAGAGCTCAAAGTAGTGTTCACTGTGACTGTAAATCTAGACTGGAATTTTTAAAAATATTTTTAAATTTTTACTTTTTATGTACAATTTTTACTTTTTTATACTTTTTACTTTTTCTATTATAAACACATAGGTCACATCACAAAATATACATGATAAATTGCACCTATTTTATGAAGAAGAAACTGAAATTCCAGCTACCTCTGAAAAATATTATAAATATAAGTTTCTAGTTAATTCTTTTTCATTTCAATTGTAATAGTCATTAAACTTTTAATACAGATTTTTCCTTTCCTAAAATGCGTATACACTTTTTTGGCACCGGGTGTAAATGATAGTGGTTTATATCTATTTCAGTTATTCTGGGTAGCGTGTGGCTCAGTGAGTAGGGCACCAGCCCCATATACCCAGTGTGGCAGGTTCAAACCTGGCCCCGGACAAACTGCAACAAAGAAACAGCTGGGCTTTGTGGTGGGTGCCTATGGTCCCAGCTAATCGGGGGGCTGAGGCAAGAGAGTCGCCTAAGCCCAGGAGTGGAGGTTGCTGTGAGCTGTGACACCACAGCACTCTACCAAGGGCAAAAAAGTAAGATCCTGTCTCTACAAAAAAAAAAAAAAAAAAAAAAAAAAATCTATTTCAGTTATTCAAACTTAGCAGTGAAGGTTTGAATACAGTTTTTAAAAAAGATACATGTTCCTAACATCCCCAAACTTCACATTTATTATATATTTCAACTCAATGAATAATTTTCCTCATAATACATTAATATTAGTTACCTGACAGATAATTGTATGTGATCATTCTTCTAAAAAAAATTATGTGCTCAGGTGAAAACACAACTGAGCTTTTTTTCTGTAATAATTCTCATTTTAAGGAGTCCAGTTTTGCTTTGTCTGGGCTTTTGTTAATATTTTGCATTATTTTACTTATATGATGTCTTAGAGAAGCAGCACGGTCCCTCTCAAAAAGTAACATTTACTTTCTTGTTTTCTAAGATACTCTTACCTAACATTGGTTCAAATGCCTAGTAAAACTATTTTGTTTTTTTTTAAATAACTATCTTTCCTTTTGCAATTTCACTTCTTTTTTGTAATGTGTTGGGTATTTCACCAAAATAGAATTCATTATCTAGGGTAGCAGTTCTCATAGTATGCTGTTGTGGATTGCTGGGTTCCTGAGCTCTTTGCAGGTGATCTGTAAAATCAAAACATTTCACACATTGCTTCACTATTTACTTTTCGCACTCCCCTATTCTCATGGGTGTCCGTAGGCACTCCCCAGAGGCTAAGTGTATGAGGATGATATGGCTCTACTCAGGGAATATGTGTTTAGGAGTCTTGTGTTTAGAAAATATCTGTTTTATTTCTTATTATGACAATGACTGACAGATATAACCCATATAAACAAGGATTGTTAGAGTCTTCAATATTTTTTAATATTGAAGTTTCCTGCAAAGAAAACAGTAAGAGCTACTATTCTACAAAACAAAAACAAACAAAAAGAAAAAATAGACCTAATATAAGATTGCTTGTTGAGAATTAAAACTTCCTAATTTACAGTATAAAATGTATATTTTAAATCCATGTGATTAAAAACATATGCACTATTTTAGTAATTACACAACACATCTACCAGTGAAACTGAGGCTAAAGCCTATACTTCCTCTTGTACTTGAACTTCCTCTCGGACAGATTTTAATTACAGTCCACATTTGTGCTCTGTGTGTGTGTGTGCATGTGTGTGTACGTATATATGAGACTATATATACACAGTCTATAGAGAGTATTGGCTCTTTGAATTGTGTCAGTCTTCAATCTCATAGAGTGAAGGCTACCTTTGACCCCATGGAGATGAATATTTAACACCCGAACCTTTCTAAACATTCCACCTGCTCTGAAAGTCTTTTTGAACCATTGCTACAGATCAGGCTTAGAGGTCAGCAAAATTTTTAATGCAAAGTCAGGAAGAATTTCTGAATTTTCAGGGTGGTATACTTGATCATCTAATTTCTTAAGTGTTGAAGTAGATAGCTATGTGAGATGAGGCAGGTTGTAGAACTGGATGAAAGAGATACAGATACTACGTGAATAAAACAAAATACAGACTTTTCTTTTATGATCATTTTATTTATTGTTTTCATAAACTAATGGCTCTGTAACAAATTTAAGAATCCCTGTGTTTTCTGTACCCTGAAATTATATCTATGTGTGTGTGTATGTGTGTGTGTGTGTGTATTTATATGTCAAGGACTATATTTATATGTCCTTGACATTTATATGACATTTATATGTCATTTATATGTCATTTATATGTCAAGGACATATAAATATAGTCCTTGACATTGGTATGCTCAAAATATTGAAATGGTGATCATATGGACGAGACATTTCCCGAGTTCATGACTCTGTTAGAGTGGGGACATCTGCTTTAGACAGTAAGATGAATTCGCTTGTATCTGAAGGGTTTGAGGAATCTGTTTCTATGTAAGTGAAGAATGAAGTCTACAATCTGAAAGTTAAGGTAATACATTTTTATTTTACATTGCTTGAAATACTATGGTTAAATTTCTTATAGTGGTTAGGTAAACAGAATAGATCTGTGGCTGCCTTTTCATTGCCATTGTCATTTTCACAGAAAACTAAGTACTTTTCTATACATCTCCACGGAAGAAGAACAGATTCCCCAAGTGCCCGGGAACACACCTACTATCTTCTGTCATCCTAAGAGGGTTGGCAGAAGGCTTCCTTCTTCATCTTTGCTCTGCACAAGTTCATGGCTCATGCAGAACTTGACTCTGTCCCAGCTGGTCAGCAGTTATGTGTCAGGCAATACAGTGCACAACTTTTGGAATCAGAGAGAAATGGTTTTAGGAGTCAGTCCTCAAGAAGCAGAATGGTGTAGTGATTATCAAAACAATCTCTGGAACCAGAATACGTGTGACTGAAGCCCAGTTCTTTCACTTATTATTATAGCTCCAGCACCCTGAGTTCTGGTCTTCAATTTTCCCATGTGCAAAATGAGAATAGTAATGGTATCTTCCTCACAGATTTGCTGAGGAGGTGAATTGTGTTGCTATTTTTAAAGAGCCTATAAAGTGGCTAGTATACAGCAGGTGAACTGTTTGTGAAATAACCTCTCGTTCAAGAGGCCCTGCAGATTTGGGTTCATGTTCTTGCTGTGCCACGCACTGGGTCTGTAACCTAGGGCAGGACTCAATCCCCTCCGCTCTGTCTGTACCAGAGATCCAGCAGAAAGGCACGTGCCTCATTTGGTCGTTGTCAGGATCGAATGTGTTAACACAGATTAAATAACTTAATACAGCCTGGCAAGTGATAAGTGTTAAGAAATACTAGGTATTACTGCCATTATTCAAATCAATTTCACAACTCACCCAGTTCTGTCCATTAACTCAATTCATACCACTTTTAAATTTTTTAGACTTTTTGTCTTCTCTATCTTGCTTCCTGCTAGACATCTGCAATTGAACGCATTTTTCATAATCCACAGCTAATTAGTTCCTCCTGGGGATTTCCTTGTGGCTGGGGGTGGTACCATTATCTTCTTCCAAATTCAATGTATTGTAATATCCTTATTATATTAATCTTTTGCGATCACTTGTATTTTATTCTGTTTAACTCTCCCCCACAAACCTTTTTTTACATTTGACTTCTTCAGTGACTCCTACTTGTGGAAATCATTATTTCTACTTAACTATTAAAACATTTTCCAAAGTTCTTTCTCTGAATCCATTCTCTCATTTTTTAGTCTTGCTTATTTCTACCAAGTACACCAAAAATATTATTTCTTTCTTGAGCAGCCTTCACTAGCTACGAAATTCACTGGAAGACATCTCAGCCTGACATACAAGGCCTTCCATATGATAATCATATCCAACTATTCCAGAATATTTTCTGTACTTCCTGAATATGCCCTGTTCTTTTCTGTCTCTGGTTTTTCTTCATATTGCTGCTTTCACTTTACATTTGTCATCTTCCTCTGTTGAAATATTATAAGCCCCATTTCAAATTTAACTTAGCTTATAAAACATTTTCCTGACTCTTCCTAAAAAAAAAAAAAAAAAGAAAAAAGAAAAAAATCTTTAAAATTTCATTGGCCCATTTTGATGCTTCTTTCACCTTTCAAAGTCAAATATTTGCTTTATGAAACCACCACTCATGGCTCAGTGCCCATAGCTCAGTGGTTAGGATGCCAGCCACATACATCAGTTCTGGTCTGCTAAACAACAACAATGACAACTACAACAAAAAAAATAGCTGGGCATTGTGGCAGGTGCCTATAGTCCCAGCTACTTGGGAGGCTGAGGCAAGAGAATCGCTTAAGCCCAAGAGTTTGAGGTTTCTGTGAGCTGTGATGTCGCTGTACTGAGGGAGAAGACTCCGACTCTGTAAGACTCTGTCTCAAAAGAAAAGCAAAAAATCACTCATTCAATCAATGTGTAATTTGTAGGAGTGAATGGACTGCAAGTGGCTTTTTCTTTTATGAATTCCCAGCAATGACAAGCTCAGTGAATTATTATTGCTAGTTCAGTAAATTTTTGCTCCTGTTAAGTTGCTTACACAGGGATTGCTTGTCTATAGCAGCTGTCCCGTCTTGCTTATTACCCTCCTGTGCCTCTGTCCTCCTTCCAGCATGAGAGATTGACACACAGGTCAGTTCTTGCCAGCTTCTATCACTTACAGCCTGTTGATACTAAGTCAGAATACAAAATTAAGACACTAAGACTTTTATTCTACTCCTATTTATTTCTGTAAGAGTAATAAATCCAGAGAATAAGTGTTTTAGTTTTAAGTATGATATAATCTACAAAAATAAAATGTATTTTCCTTGTGGACAAAGACCTTACTTCATTTTATTTTTGTACAAATCTTAGAAGACTCACCATACAATTAAGATATTATATGATTTGTTTAGGAACACTGGACATCCCTTTTAAAAATACAATCAAGTTATTTCAAAGAATCATGTAATCATTGATATCTTTCTTTTATTTATAGTGTCAATTAGTCTGTACTTCATCCAGCATTTAATTAGTACTGTTTTAAAATAACATTTAAAGCAGTTCAAAACTTTAATAATCCACTGTAAAAAATGCTAGAAATTTTGGGCAGCATCTGTGGCTCAACAGAGTAGGGCACTGGCCCCATATGCTGGAGGTGGTAGGTTCAAACCCAGCCCCGGCCAAAAACTGTAAAAAAAAAAAAAAAAAAAAAAAAAAAAAGCTAGAATTTTGTTTACTTTTCCCATTTTTTTCTTTTGCATAACAATATTTTCCCATAAAGGTCACATTTCTTCCCTATTAGAGAAAATTTGCATGTTAACCTGTCTTACCCTTTTCCATTTACTAGCAAATAGCTGGTATGAAAAATCTTAATGAATAATACAAAACTGACCCTCTTTTGGATAATTACAAGTGCTAAAACTTTGCTATAAAAATGAAACTATCATTCAGTAATATCGCATTAGAATTATCTCTTACTTAAACTTACTTCGGCCTCTTTCCACTATATGCTTGTACTTTGAATGCACAAAAGACCAAGCTATTTACACAATACAACTCAAGAGCCATTGCTTATGTATTTTAGCTTGAGTTCAACTTTAGCATGTTTTCCCCCTAAGTTTTTGAAGTATTATTGACAAATAAAAATTGTGTATACATAAGGTATACAATGTGTTGTATTGATATCCACATATATTGTGAAATAATTACTAAGATCAAGCTAATTAACATGTCCATCACTTTACATAGTTAACCTCAGAGTGTATGTGTGTGTGTGAACAAGTCTTAGAAAATTTCAAGTATACAATTTACCTGGTATATACCCAGGAGTGAAATTAGTGGATCATATGGTAGTTCTATTTTTAATTTTTTAGGAACCCTATACTGCCTTCCGTAATAGTTATAATAATTTACATCCCCACCAACAATGTATAAGGGCTCCTTTTCTCCAAATCCTCAGCAACATTTATCATTTGACTTTGTGTTATTAGCCATATTAGTGGATGTGAGGTGACAATCTTCTTGTGGTTACCTGTTGGCCATTTGTATGTTCTTCCTTAAAAGGTGTCTGTTTGAGCCCTTTGTCTATTGTTAAGTTGCAATTATTCTTTATATATTTTGAATATTGACCTCTATCAGTCATATGGTTTACAAATATTTTCTCCCATTTCATAGGTTGCCTTTTTATTTCACTCATTTTATTATTGTTGTTGTACATAAAAGTTTCAGTTAGATGTGGTCCCAATGATTTATTTTTGCTTTTGTTGCCTATACTTTCAGTGTCAAATTCATAAAATCATTGCCACAATCAATGTCAATAAGGTTTTCTCCCTGTATTTTCTTTTAAGGGTTTATCATTTCAAGTTTCACATTTAAGTGTTTAAATCCATTCTGAGCTGATTTTTGTGTGATGGAAGATAAATGTCCAATGTCACTCTTTTCCAGTTTTCCCAAGCATTTATTTAAAAAAATTATTCTTTCATTTCTGTATATCTTTAACACCTTTTTCAAGTATTAGTTCAGCCACGTATATGTATGAGTTTATTTCTGGGCTTTTTAGAATTGTCAATAAGGCTAAAATCCCTTAAATCGGCTAATAAATTATATAGGTAGATATGTTTTATCTACCATGCATGTGTATGAATCCATTTACTTCAAATTTCTTAAATCCCAAAGTAATTATGATTTTTGGAAAGAATTTCAGGAGTCAGAGGAAGAGAAACATATTCAGGGTACAGGGAAGGTGGCTTTAGGGTTTCATTAACCAGCCTCTGTCAGCGGCTGATCACAGGACAGAGTGGCACCCAAGCCCTCCACATCCTCTCTCCAAGTCAAGATTAAAGAAAGATGGAGACTTTGCCTCTTTCATGTTTACATGGATGGAGCTGGAACATATTCTTCTTAGCAAAGTATCTCAGGAATGAAAGAAAAAGTATTCAATGTACTCAGCCCTACTATGAAGCTAAACTATGGCTTTCACATGAAGGCTATAACCCAACTATAGCACAAGACTATGGGGAAAGGGCCAAGGAAGGGGAAGGGAGGGGGGAAGTTCGGGTGGAGGGAGGGTAATGGGTGGGGCCACACCTATGGTGCATCTTAGAATGGGTACAAGTGAAACTTACTAAAGGCAGAATACAAATGTCTACATACAATAACTAAGAAAATGCCATAAAGGCTACGTTGAACAGTTTTGATGAGAATACTTCAGATTGTATATGAAACCAGCACATTGTACCCCTTGATTGCACTAATGCACACAGTTATGATTTAACAATAAAAAAGAGAGAGAGAGAGCTTTATGTCAGAAAGCACTTGTTTATGGTAACACTAGATGGTAAATTTGTAGCTTAATAAGGGGTCTTATGATGCTTAAAAAACTTTAAATACAATATTTCCTCTTTGGAAAAATTGAAAAACAGACCATGAATTTATGTGTTCTTTCTCTACACTCTAGAAGACCTTAAAGATGTACCTGCTCCAAAGAAAGCAAAAGGTGAGTTTGTTGTCTTGGGATCATCCACAAGTTTTCTCTCAAGGCTGGAATATTTTGTCTGTCTTGTTTTATTCAATAATTCTTGATCTACTCCTCAGCATTTATAGCCAGACAATATCTACATGGTGGATTTATGTTTTAAATGAACCTCTTTTTCACATTATTTAGAAAATTTATATCTCCTTACACATTGAAGATACTAGTCGACTATTGGTTTATTTATCAGTAATTATCAGACATAGTCATTGGGTAATCTGTAGCAGCAATATTTCAAAATTATCATTTTCTCATTAAGGATTATGAGACTGTCACATTCTATTAAAAATAGGGAGAAGTCATTTATCTCAACAGTATTTTTATAAAGGTAGGAGGGAAGGAAAAAAGGAGAATAGGAAGGAAGGAGAGAAAAAAAGAAGGAAGAAAGAAGTAACTGACTCACCCCATCCCCAACAGAGGACAGACATTTAGAAATACCTGCTATCTCTGGATCTGTGATCTTGAGAAAGTCTCTTCAGGACAAAGTTTCTCCATCTGTAAAGTGAAGTTTTGAACTAGTATTTTTTTTCCCTAAAGTGTTCCTTGCTTCCTAGTTTTGGCTTGGTATAAAATAGGTATTTTCTATTCTACGTCTAAACTTAGCTATGACAATACAGGTTTGTCTAAGAGCTGTTCTTGTCATCAAAGTATGAGTTCTCAGCCTTTACCCCAAATTAAGAAACAACATGGAAAATAGTACTTTTAGAAAAGGCACGGGATACTGGGTACCTAAGTCTTGTGAAATAAAAATTGAGATTTGTACTTGTATTAAGACTTTTCTGAGTAGTGGATTCTTAGAGTTTTAAAATTAAATTATTAAAGACAGCAGCACTTAAGATGTTTTTAACTCCTAGACAAGGGATTCTAGATCTTCAGTGTATACACAGATCACATGTAGGTCTCATTGAACTGTCTCAGTGGAAACCTAAGAATCTGCATTTGTATACATTTCTCATGTGACACTGAAACTACTGGTGTATGGATCTCACTTTAAAGGGCAAGTCTCTAGAACCCATTGAAAATTTGCTAAAATATATAATGCTCACTTTCTATGAAACATGCACACTTAAACACACACACATAAACTCACACATCATCTTATCATTTCAGAGTCTATAGGAAAAAAAAGCCCATCCCTAAACACTGATTGAGGACTTCTCAGGTGAATAGAGGGATTCCAAGAAATAGCTTAAAATTATCTATCACTAGATAAACCCATAGCGTAAATTACCAGCAAAAAAATAAATAAGAAGGCTTGAGTTGGATGTGAAAAGGAAAGGATGCCAGGCTGCTGCCATACCTCCAGGGCAAAGATGGTTGCTAAGGGTCATCCGTGTTATATCCTTCCTAATTTAAACTTCTTTTGACTAAAATGTTCATCTTAGAACCAGATTCCACCCTCATCCTGTTGTAACTCTGAGCATCAAAGACCTCTTCTCAAGAAAGGACTGAGTGTCAGGTCGTCCTCATCTGTCAATTTCCAACACATCAGGGCCAGTGGCATGCCATTTTTTCCCATTGGTTCTTCTCTTTCTGGCTCTTCTGTTCAGTTTCATAGTGAAAGAATAAACACAGTCTTTATAAAAAACCTAAAGTGTACTATAAAAATGGTAAATAACCCCTGTTTGTTTTACGTTGTGCCCTGTTTAGATATTTTCACTTCCACATATTTATGTAATGCTTATAAACATATAAGCTGTTTACCTTCATATTTTTGTATCCAGTAGAAGAAACTGAAGAGGTATCTCCCACAAAGAAGCAAAAAAGTAAGTTTTTAATTACTTAAAAATTTAAATTGTTCTATGTGAAAGATGTTACACATAAATTTAACGCTCTCTTAAGATCAGTATTAGAAGAAAAAAGTTTTTGGTACAGATGTGAAGAATGACATTAAAGGACATCCTTTATATTATAAAAAGAAGCTCACCATTTTTTATGTGTCAAGCAAGAGGCATATAGTTGTAGGAATTACAAGTAATGGCTGAAGTGGCATTTATCTCAAACCATTCTGCAATTTTACACAGTTCTGATCCTTAACACTCCAGATGAATCTATGCTTCAATGGGTGTTACTGTCTGCTTTATGATAGGGCATCTGAAGTGATATGCTAAACTTTTTTATATCAAATACAAAAAATGAAAAGATAGGTTTTAGCAGTTCAACTGCCAGGATGCTAGCTTATGAGATTCAAAGTACTCTTTGATATTTCTAGATGTATGGTAGGCTATTATTATTCAATCTCAGGGATCATTTATTTTAGAAAGCAGTCAATATTCATATGCAGTTTCAAAATTCATTGTGCGAGATACTCATTATTCAAGTCTTCCAAATTAAACATTTTTTGTTCAAATGGTAAAGCAAAACATTTTGGATCCATATATGCATTAAATAAAGTCATTGCAGGGCAGAATAGATGAAGCAATTTTTGAAATAAGTAAAACCTGAATTTTGTTTCACATAATGTCTTTAAAGAACTAGACATTTAGCTGAAGAATTGATGTCCCTAGGCTCTGCAAAGCTTCTTACATGTATTTGTGCAGACAATTACTAAGATGTCATTGATAATAGCAAGCTCCTACTCTGTATTAATAGTCAATTCATTAAACAAATATTGAATGCCTAATATGTTTCAAGTAGAGCATTCAGTGCTGGAACTACAGCATCAGATAGGGGTATACTCATTATAACCCTTGATCTAAAAACGTTGTAAAAATACAGAGAAATACCCAGAGTCTTACAATATTTTCAAGTATTATTGAAAAATTCATAAGAAAAATAAATCTAAACCATTGTGGGAATGTTTTTAATTTATATAGAAACATTTTCTCATCTGTTAACCTACCAGTCTTAATTTGGGGCTATATCATATAAACCCTTGAAATCTCCTATTTCATAATAAACTTTAAAACATAGTCCAATTTGAAAATTGGATTGTATCAAAGCCAAATTTTTGATTAGGATGTTATACTGTAGTTTCATAAGATGTTACCATTTGGAGAAGCGAAGGTACATGGGTTCTTTCTGTATTATTTCTTACAATTACCTGTCTATCTACAATTACCTCAAATTAAACATTTTAATGAAAATAAATACAACAGAATCAAATAATGTTAGTAAAAAGGTATCAAATATTTTAAGGTCAGTTGGGAGATATATTGAATGAAAGAATGTTTCCTATTTTCATGTTGTTATGAAGTAGTCTGTAGCCTGCTATTCATGAGCCTTTTAGGTAAACTGTAAAATTTGCAGGCATATGGTATTTATATTTATAGATTATTCAATGTCCATCAAATGAATGTATGAGAACACTATGCACCTCTGGATCCTGCAGTGATGGGCTCTTCTACTTGGACCACTGGTGCTGTTATTCCTCCTTGATGCCATCCTGGCTTCACTGCCACCTCTCTCTATAGGCAGTCCAACCCCTGTCCCTGCCTCCAACCTCCACAACCTAAGGTGAGGGGTATTGTGTCACTGCCTCTGTTGGAAGTTAGAATAAAAAAGAAAATAGCTCTGGATGAGAGACTCAGTGGAAAGCAACAGAACTAAATTAAAGATTTCTCCAAACTACTTCCATCTCTGCAAACCCAGTGATTGAGGTCAGGTAGCTGCCAGGGTGACAGAGTCAGAATTCTCTCTTATTGCTTTTTCCAGCTTCCATCTACTGCTTGCTTTGCTTCTGCTTCATAAGCCCTTACTCTCATATGGATTTGGCCACCATTCCCCTTTCCCGCACACCACTAGATTCAATTGTCATTTTATTCCCCAGCCTTCTGTACAAAGTCTGTGATTGGCTGATAAAATGCAAACAGATAGGATGGAAAACACTGCACGGCAGCAGGTGCCTGTGATTTGAGAAGAGGCTGACTTCAGCATTTCTTGACAAGGCTTCTACCTGGGAGCAACAGCTCACTAAGTCTGGAGTTCAAGGTCCTATCCATCTCACTACACTCCCTTGCTCAGCTTTAACCTTGCTGTGTTGTTTTCTACTCAGAGCTAGCACTTGTGAGTATAATACCTAGAAGAGTGACAAAGCCACCTCAATAGGGTTATTGCCTCCAGAGTAAGTGCAACTAAGAAAATCTTAAGACTTTAGGAACCGCAAGGCTCTCCGTGACATTAACACACACATGCACACACACGTTTGTAACTCAGCATATTAATAACCCGTGTTTTGAAAGCTGTCACTATGCAACAGGGTAACAGTCTCTGATTGCTGTGCACATCCATAGATTTCTATGCAATAAGCATTTTGTCTTTCTCTCCTTGGCTGGTTTTATTATCACTTATTAAGGACTCTTGTGCCCGGAAGGATTTTAAGTGCTTCATACATGTTTACTCATTTAATTATTACACTATTTCTGTGAGATTTTGTGGGTTTGCTTTTACATGTAAAGAATCCAAGACACGGTGGGGTCCAGTCACTTGCCAGTATCTGTGGAGGCCAGCCGACTGCAGACTCTCTGTCCATGTTATCTGAGGCACCACCACTGTGCCTGAACTCTGCTGCTGATCGCATCCTGCTTGTTTTAACAATTCATCATCCTCCCTTCCGCAGGTCCCATCAGTTTCTTCCAGTGTGTCTACTTGGACGGGTACAACGGCTATGGATTTCAGTTTCCTGTCACCCCTGCACATCACCCTGGAGAGAGCTCTTGCCAGGGAAATTCTCCAGGACAGAAAAAGCAAGGACAATAGATGCGCGTGCATAATCCTCACCAGTGCTTTACGGTTTTGAAAGTGGGATCTTATGTTTTGTCCACACTGGCATAGGCAATTGAAATTATGCACTCTAGAGGATTTCTGTGAAAACATCTGACACTTCAACCTGGTATGGAGAGAAGGGGTGGTGAAAGGGGTTGAGTGGTGAGCAGACATGGTGAAGTGTCAGATGCTCAAGAATCCATCACGGGTGTTTGTTGCTGTGGGTGGGGATGCCTCTGTTTTTATTTCCACACACACTATAAGGTTGTACAGAAATTAATTTAAAGTTTACTTATACTGCTCCTTTAAATATTTAACTGACACAATTACAAAATAAAATTCCTGGATTCAATTAGAAATTTATTTTTTTAAATTATATCTTAAGCTACATTCTAAAGCAGTGGTTCTCAACCTTCCTAATGCCGCGACCCTTTAATACAGTTCCTGAGGGTCGCGACCCAGAGGTTGAGAACTGCTGTTCTAAAGGATAGAGGAGCTTGTCAAAAGGGTTTCTTTTGCAATTTAGAGGTATTAAAACTCAATTTACCTGATAAGTTGATGCTTGAAAGTTCCATTTAACTTGTGCCTGCTTCTCTTTTTTGTGACTATGATCTAAGAATGGGTAACCGTTGCACTGCACAGTGCTATAACTTTATTGTGATACTCTTTTAGAGTTCAAAACATCTCTGAACTTTAAATATGATTAAAGAACAAATGTTTGATGAATCTTATCTCTAAGATTTGTCTTGAGTTCCAGTTAGGACATTTATTCCAGTGGAAGTGCACCTTTCAATGAGGCAGGTCTGGTGCACTATTGTTAACAGAATGAGATGCAGAATTTTCAGATTTCTCCAGACTGTGTGAAATTTTACATCAATCACTCATGCAAGTGACTGGTGCAAAAATATTTTCATTTCACTTTAATGCATTTTTCTCACAGGAAAAATATGAATGTCATTAATGTCTAAAAAGACATTTAACGACAAATACCTTCATAAGATGTCTTACTTGTATTTTATGTCATTGGTCATCAGGGCCAATGAAATGGATGACGATTTTTAACCTACTTGATGACACAACACTGGGAATGACCATATGGTTGTGTCACATTCCCGGTGATATCATACTTTACCACATCTTTCTATCATCTCTAAAAGTCATGACTCCGTGACCTTTTTCATGTTTACAGTTGCAACTGAACTTATGACTATTAACTCAGGAAGGAAACTGAGTTGACCTTTCTGGCATGATAATGATCTTCAGCAAAGTATGAGGTACCCAGAGCCAATACTAGCCAAGTGATTTATTTTCAAGGACTATAACTAACTATGGTTCTTTAGGACCAAGATATAGCACAGTTTCACTAAAAATCATGAGGCTAGGGCATCAGTAATAAATTCAGTATTAATAACATATTTTCAGTGACTTTTATGAAACAAGTTGATTGTCAGCCAGATGCTTGCAGACCTAATTCACAACACAAAGCCAACCTTACAATGAACCCTATTCATGACACTTTCCATGGGGGAGGGAGAGACAATATGGGAGTGTGTAATTTCAGGATTGATCAGATGGTACCAGCTTGCAAAGCTCCTTCACATGGCAATGTAAACTTGTGGAAAGTGATTAAAGTCTATTGTTTAAGTGATCCTCCAGTCTGTTCAACTTAATAAGTAGAGCGCAAATACAATAGCTGATTTAGATTTCATGGAACACAATGGCTTATCCATTAATTCTTTCATTCAATGACTGTTTCTTGAGCACTTATTCTTTCCAAGGCACCGTGTTAGGCACTGGACTGTATAAGAAAAATCCAGTGATAATTTCTGCTTCCAGCGCTGTTCTGACACAGTGTGTGATCTTGGAAAATTTACTTGACATACTATGTTTATTTCTCTACGGATAAAATAGATTGCAAGACAAACAGTCTGATATTTTATAGAAGGACTGTGGACAATAATAAAATATGTTAATATGGATGTGACATTGAAAGAAATTTCTGAAATAATACTTTTGGATACAGCAGTATTTTTTCTCTGAGTGTTTTTCTGTTTCAGTCTCAATATATAAACTATTTGTTTAAAAAAAATGACATAGTCTGTTGTAATTTGAATGTAGACAAATCAATTACAATGCAAACAATGTTAATAATAATTAGATTGATCTGATTAAAGTTATAATGATAATAGCACCTTAAAATAAAATCTAAACTGTTGTTTGTATGTGTCCATAAAATGAAATATTTCTAATCTTTTCAGGTTTGATGACTTGCATTTTAAAAGGAAAAGATAAATGCCAGATTAAGAGTTGTTGTCTTTAATAGTTCATTCATAATTCATGTTGTATTGGGCATAATATGTAAGCCTTTCATCATTGTCTTAATTCTCTGCTTTGTTCGATTGGTATAAGCTGTTCACTTCACGCCTCCTTTCTTCCTCATGCTTCACCCCCTCTTAATGGTTAAAGAGCTGTAGAAAATAAGCATTGATTTTACCTAAGGTTTCTGATTCATGTTTAGCTTTCATAAAGCCTGATAAATCATCATTCAAGTAAGAAAAGTTTTTCTTGGAATAAACCTCATGAGAAGCACCAATATATTGACTCCTGGCATGTTTGTCAAAACACCGCACTGAAATATTTTAAAACCAATATTGTATGTTTATTTAGATACTCAGCCTATTTGCTAGAGAAATTTTGCTAGAAAAAGAAACAAAGCGAGAGGCAGCATCTGTGGCTCTGTGGGGAGGGCACTGGCCCCATATATCAAGGGTGGTGGGTTCAAACCCGGCCCCGGCCAAACTGCAAACAAACAAACAAACAAAAAAGCAAAGTGAATAACAAATATTGTTTGATGGACTACTCAGTGAAAATCTAGCCCAATTGGAAGATACAGAAATATAATTAATGCTTAGAGAAACTCAGAAAGTTTCCCAGTCACTGATTGTTTCAAAGCCAAGCCTAGAACTTTGGTCAGGTAACTCCCAAATGCTCTTGACTACTTTTCAGGGTGTTTTTATAAACCATGAATAATTTTTCCAATTATTTCCAATATCTCAACTCTGGCTTTCAAATTATAATCAGTGTTAAAAATGTAACTGTATGTGGGGATACTTTTTTTTTCCCACTTGAAAGTTGAAAAATACCTTAAGAGTCTGCACAGATAAGACTTAAGAGTCTGCACAGCTAAGGAAATAATCAACAGAGCAAATAAACATCCTACAGAATGGGAAAAAATATTCACAGACTATGAATTCAATAAAATTCTAATTTCCAGAATCTACAGAAACTCAAACAAATCAGCAAGAAAACAAATAACCCCATTAAAAAGTGGGAAAAAAGCATGAATAGAAGTTTTTCAAAAGAAGATAACAAGTGGGCAACAACCACATGAAAAAATGCTCAATATTACTGATCATCAGAGAAATGCAAATTAAAAACACAAGATATCACCCTGTTACAATGGCTTTTTTTAAGAAATACAAAAACGGGTTCGGCGCCTGGGGCTCAAGTGGCTAAGGTGCCAGCCACATACACCTGAGCTGGAGGGTTTGAATCCAGCCCGGACTTGCCAAACAATGATGGTTGCAACCAAAAAAAAATAGCTGACCGTTATGGCGAGCACCTGTAGTCCCAGCTACTTGG
>CAUYPK010011756.1:0-44796 GCA_963574355.1 Loris lydekkerianus | reverse complement strand
GGGAGGGGGGTCAGTGAGAGCAGGGTACTTGCATTACAAGCACCCTGCTGGAATGTCCATTTCAACATATAATCACAGGGGAGGGGCGGTTTCCTGGTACGCATAGTCATGAGCATACTTGTTTTGCAACTATTGCTTATCATCTGCTTCAGGGTTCAGTTGAATCTGTAACTAAAATCTTTATAACCTTTTTTAGAGTCAGCTTAAAAATTTTTATTCTTACAAGCTGAACAGTTGAGATGATCATAATAATACCTGCTTCATAGGGCTATGATTCATGCAAGTAATGCATGAGAAGTGCTTAGAATCATGTCTATAATAAGCTTTCAGTGTTTTCCTTCCTTATCCCACTTTTGCTTTGGGAGCTAGGACAGCAATGTGGCTGTAATATCTCTACCATACATTTGTCTTCACCTTAACTTTGCAAAGCACTTCATATATTATTTCATTTAAGGTTCACAGCAACCCTGTGAGGTTCAGAGTACTTAATGGTTTGTTGGAATCCTAAAGCACATCTCTGCTTCTTGGAGTGGAGGCAATTTCAATGTCAGTCCCACTGCTCAGCATCAGGACCAAGCCAGGAACTACAGGCCCTCCAGCCATTTGCAGACCCAAGGCCTCCAGTAAATGGAGGGATTCAGATCCTAGATTATCAAGCCAAGTTGTTTTATTTTCTATTCCAGAGTATGGAAGAAATGCATAATTATGTTATCTTTTAAAAATTGAATAAAACAAAGTACAAGGCCCTGTTAGCCCCCATACACACTTGCCAGAGGTAGATACCATCATCAGTTGAGTATGGCCTTTTCTTGACCTTTTGGGTACAGTCTTCATACATGTTTATGTACACTGGGGAAGGGGCTATTTCTTGTTTTTAATTTTTGCATAACCAGGGTTGTATTTTTAAATTTATTCTACTTTTTTTTTTTCATTTAATGATATGTCTCTTACTTTTTGTCTAATCCTCATGTCTTTTTAACTACAGCCATTCATTTAAACCATTCATTTAAAGCATTCATTTAATCATTCCTCTATTGTCAGACATTCTAATTTTTAAAGCCAAATTCTGTTGAGTCTCCCTCAAGGCCGAAGGTTTTGATTGCTTAGACTGTGAATAGCCTCCAGGCCTAGAGACTCAAGTCATCAAGAAATGAAACTCTCATGGTCAAGGTTTTCCACATGGCTTCATATTTCTCCCAAACCATAAGCCCAAGGCTGTGGCAAGCTGTGGAATTAGAGGATCTCCTTCTAGGAGGAAAGAGTGGGGAACAGGAAGCCCACATAGGGCTCTAAAGCACTGACGATAACTCCTCAGTGGAAGTGGAGTCAGAGGTTCTCTCAGAACCCTCCACCCCAAAGCTGGGGGCTTCTCAATACCTCTGTCTTTGTATCTACCCCCATCCCAGTTCTTCATAGACTTTGCTGATAACTTATTCAAACTGTAACTACTTCCCCCAAGGAAGACAGTTCTACTGTCAGATGCACCTCTGTTCCACTAAAGCACACAAGAAACCCTAGCAAAGTTCCCAGCTCAGCTCTTCTCAGGAATTGGGCTCAGCCAGGAGTGGGAGTGGGCACCTAGGAGATTTGGTTCTAAAATGCAGCTGTATAGCCAGGCAAGTTGCTAACCCTCTCTGAGCCTGTTTCTTCATTTATAAATGAAAACAAGGGCAGTGAGAATCCAGGGTATATTAACAGAGAAGAGAACATGCAAACATCGTGTGCAAAGGTGAAGCTGTTAGGAATGCAGAGAGAGAAAGTGGAGCCAGTATGAGCTGCGCCTTCATACCCTAAAAGAAAGGGAAAACTTCCCAGAAAAACTGGCTGCAGAAGTGAAGGTGTGTGCTTCTGTTTCAGGGCCAGCAAAAGCCAGGCTACTGCCGCTGTGGTGCAGAGATACATCCAACCAGTCCCAGGATGTTGCTCAGAGCTAACAGGGTGCCGATTCACTGTCCCTCAGACCATTGGAGGGCCGGACTATAGTTTTAAAAAAAAACAAAAAAACTATGAACAAATTCCTATGCACACTGCACATATTTTGAAGTAAAAAACAAAACAGGAACAAATACAATTCACACCACTTCATGTGGCCCGCGGGCCGCAGTTTGAGGATGCCTGATCTAGGGCCTTGAAAGCCTCATATTTCCCTCTAAGCATTTGCGGTGGCTAAGATCCCTTCTGAAAGGGTAAAGGTGGTATCACTCTTTCTCTTGCCTGAGGCCCTGATAACCCTCAATGACCCAGTCCTTTCATAGGCCCACCCCTACCTCCATCGCCCACAAGTGTCTCCTGGACCCAACGCCTCCCAGTTCAGGATGCAGATGTTGGAATTGAGTTGCTGGGAAATCAGGGGCACATCCATGGACACTTGCAGAAGTCCACACACCTCAGATACTCAGATAACCCTAAAACAGTGGGACAAGCTGGATGGGTCCAGGGACAGTACCACTCCAGGTAAAATGAGAAGAGAGTGGGGTGAAATCGGTAGATTAGAGGCACTGCCAAAAGGGAACACACTAACTTCATGATTTAAATTCCAAACCCTTTCCACCCAGGCCCAGAAGGAATTCATTCACCCCTCCTTTTCCCCAGCTTCGGCAAAAGACTGTCTGGAAGGAGAAAAAGACAAGTTAAGGTCTCCTCACACAATTTCCAGACATATCTGTAGCCCACTCAGAATTTTGGACATCTGCCAAAAAGCACACATTCCCAGTCGAATACAGTCACAGACATACATATAGCACAAATATGGTCAGGTTCACAGTCAGGACCCCAGACTGAATCTATGCTAGAGATGTCTCGCTTTCTAAGACTCAGCAGAATAGTAGGAAGGAGGCATACCGCACAGGCAATGTATAAAAAATAAAACTAGAATTAGCAAATAAATTTGAAAAAAAATGCCAATCTCACTATTGATGAAAAACATACAAAGTTTAAAAGCAAAGTTATTTTTGAACTATAAAATTTTCATCTTATAAATTATCATCTACATTCCTATGACATGAATATGGCCTATGATATGCTTAAGAATGGCAAAATACACTCTTCCTGCGTTGCTAGTGGTAGAACAAATTAAAGCCTGTTGGACAAATAATTTGGCAATGTGTATCCAAATCACCTTAACCCAGTAATTTAATTTCTGAAAATCTAGTCAAATGGATACTTTCAAACAAAAGCTTTTGCACCAAGAAAACCCGGAATCAATTAAATATCTGACTTCAATCCTTAAAAATAGGAAAATAGTTAATTAAATATTAGTAAGGTGAAGATATGCTATAATAACACACTGAGTAAAGAAAACAAGATGTGAAAGAATCAGTACAATATTGTCACAACTACATTAAAACCTGTGTTACATACAGACACACACATACAATGTTACTGGTATTTCTATTTCATTTAATCCTTTCAACAATCAGTGAGGACACTGGGACATAAAGGGTTAAGGAACTGGCACTTGCTCAGATAGTAAATGGTAGAGCTAAGTCTTAAGCCCACATTCTTCAAAAAATGCCACAAACAACCACTAACTGTGAACAATGCCTTGTTGAATTTAAAGAGATTCTAACAGCTCCTACTCTCATATTTTAAGCCCATGATTAAATTCTAAAAACCCAACTAATCCTACTCCTTGAGGTCTCAAAACAGCACTTTTATCTCCTCCAACTAGGCCTGCTCAGGGAGGAAGCCTCCAGAAATCATCAGCCCTCAAGAGCAAACAGAAGTCTCCGGTGTGTTCCTAACTGAACTCCCTGGGAATTACACCAGTCTTCAGGAGGAAGCCCCTTGTCCAATGACTGGAAGATCAACTTCTCAGCACTTTTCAGCTCTCCCTAGCCTAACTGCATTTTTCCAATCCACTTTAAGCACTCTTTAACACCAGGGGCTTAAAAGTGGAAAAGGGACTTGCCTAGCACAAAAACATTTCTCCACTTCTTCCCTGGAAGGCTCCATGGCCCTGCAAGGTTTCCATTGCAACGGATGTGGCTGGTTCCCGAACACAGTTCCACTATGGTGACCCCATCTCTTCCCTCAGGGAAGAAGCAAAGGAACAGGATCTTCTCTGAGGACATCATCTCAAAAGCTAGTGCTGGGGGCTGTTGCCAAGTCTTAGCCTTTATCTTTTTGTTTGTTTGTTTGCTTTTTCTTTCCTGAGGTTTCTCTTACCCTGGCTAGAGTGCTGTGGTGTCATCACATCAACGTAGCTCACTGCCACCTCAAACTTCTAGGCTCAAGGAATCTTTCTGAGTATCTAGGACTACTGGAATGCCTACCACATCCAGATAAATTTCTCTTTTTTTTGTAGAGACGGCAGTCTCTCTCTCTTGCTCAGGCTGGTCTCAAACTCCTTAGCTCAAGCAATCCTCCCACTTTGGCCTCCCAAAGTGCTAGGATTACAGGCATGAGCACTTACACCCGGCCTGGGACTTAACCTTTATAAATGCTCGGTCTCTCTCTGACCCCTCAATGATTTTGTCCGTGGACAAAATAAATCTCACATAGGGCACAGGTTATTATTTGCTTACAGTACCATCCAGCCATCTTTCTTCCTTAATAACAGAATCTTGTTTTTTTTTAGCTGGCGTAATTGCCTTTTGGAATAAGAATACATTTCCCAAACTCTTTCACAGCTAGCTTTCTGACCAATAAGATGTAACAGAAAAACTGTTTCCTAACCCTTCCTGGAAGGCACAGTAATTATTGCCATCATGTTTCAGTACTAAAGCAGGCTTAGAGAGGTTAGTAGCTTGCCTGACAGGACACAGCTAATCAATGACATGGCAGGGATTCAATTCCAAAGCCTGATCCTTTAATGCCTTGAGAAGCTGAAGTCTGAAAATGCGGCTAATGTTCTAGAACCACTAGCATGTGCATTCTTTTTTGTTTGTTTGTTTTTTGTATTTGCATGCCATCTTTTACTTTTTAAAAGTGCTTCCTTATTTTCGAGTAGAGTCAGAGTCTGAAGCACAACTTAGCTGGGGTCCAGTCCACATTTCTCTAGGTTTTTTTTGTTTTGTTTTGTTTTTGAGACAGCGTTTCACTATGTCCACCTTGGTAGAGTGCCATGAAGTCACAGCTCACAGGAACCTCAAGCTCTTGGGCTTAAGCGATTCTCTTGCTTCAGCCTCCCAAGTAGCTGGGACTATAGGTGCCCTCCACAACGCCTAGCTAATTTTTTTTGTTGCAGTTGTCGTTGTTGTTTAGCTGGCGCTGGCCAGGTTCAAACCCCCCAGCCTCAGTATATGTGGCTGGTGCCATAACCACTGTGCTATAGGAGCTGAGCCATCCAGTCCACATTTCTCCAAGTCCACAAGTGGCTGGCTCCCCAAATCTGATGAAAACTCCTTAGGGTGGTGCCTATGGCTCAAGAAGTAGGGCACCAGCGCCATATATCAGAGGTGGCAGGTTCAAATCTGACCCCTGCCAAAAAAAAAAACAAGAAAGAAAGAAAACTCTTTATAGGACTGTCCTTCAAACTGCTCCTTAACATAACATAGGGTTTTTTTGGAAGGGAGGGTCTTTTTTTGTTTGTTTGATTAGTTTTTGAAACAGGGTCTAGCTCTGTAGCCCAGGCTACAGTGCAGTGGCATCATCACAGCTCACAGCAACCTCAAACTCCTGGGCTCCAGTGATCCTCTTGCCTCAGCCTCCCGAGTAGCTAGGACTACAGATGCATGCAACCACACCTGGCTAATTTTTCCATTTTTGTAGAAATGGGTCTCACTCTTGCTCAGGTTGGTCTTCAATTCCAGGGTACAAGCAATCCTGCCATCTCAGCCTCCAAAGTGCTAGAATTACCGGCATGAGCCACTGCACCTGGCCCCCTTAATGTAGTTTTTAATTTGTAAATAACAGTCTTCATGATCCCAGGCATGTCCTTATGAGTATCTGCTCCCCGATGTTGCTGGTTTGTTGTTTTTTTCGATTTCAGATTATGAGGTTGTATACCACTAGGTTGTATAATTTACACATGAATGGTTAAAGTCAAAGTTGTAGCTGTGTCCTACACCCAGGGAGTGTGCCCTATATCTGTGCATTGTACCCACTGGGTGGGAAGCTACCGAACATCCTCCCCCCACCTTCTTGAATTTAATTGAGATTTTCTCTGCGTGGGTCTGTGATTGATAATCTCCTAGTTTCAAATCAGTATCGAGTATATATGATGCTGCTTGTTTTTCCAATCTTGTAATCCTTAGAGAATATTCTTCAAATCCGTCCAGGTTGTTACAAAGGATGCAAAATTTCCATTTTTTATGGCATGTTTTCATGGTGGGTGCATGGCTCACACACACACACACACACACACACACACACACACACATACACATACATACCACAGTATATTAAACCATACATGTGTTGCTGGGCACTTGGGTTGTTTCCACATCTTTGCAATTGTGAACTGAACTGCTATGAACATTCGAGAGCAAATGTCCATGTGCAATAATGGTGTATTTTTTTTTTCATTTGGGTAAATGTGTAGTAGTGGAACGGCAGGATCAAATGGTAGGTCTCTTTTTAGTTCTTTGAGGGATCTCCCTACTTCTTTCCACAGAAGCTGTCCTAGTTTGCAGTCCCACCCACAGTGGATGAGCGTTCCCTTCTCTCCTCACCCATGCCCGCAACTGCTGCTTTGGGACCCCATGATGTGGCCTTCTCACTGGGGTTAGATGAGATCTCAAAGTGGGTTTGATTTGCATTTCTCTGATACTTAGAGATGATGAGCATCTTTTTATGTGTTATTGGCCATTCGTCTGTCCTCTTGAGAAAAGTTGGAACATGCATTTTCAACAAGGGTGATATTGCTCTGACGAGAGCAAAATCTAGTCCATGTGGGACAAAAAAAAAAAAAAAAAGAAAAGAAAAGAAAATCTTTGCTCTTTTTTTTGTAAAGCACAGATATACATACAGTACATAACAGATTTGCAGTTTATCTATAGTACTTGTTGTGGTGGGGGCAATTAGGAAAAAAACACTTATTTAATAAAAAGAATCCTAATGGGGGCAATAATCAATAATGAAATACCATGTTAGGACGTTTTGGCAAAAAGTCTGTTCTCTGAAAAAGAGTAAGCTCTATCTTACAAGTGTTTCAAATGGAGCAGAGAACAGTCCCAACACCTGATATTGATTTAATAAAAGCTTTTGGTCACGCCCCGTGGTTTTCCCAAGAACCTCCTAATGAAGTTTCCAAGGAAGATATTTACTATTCACTTTTAATACATGAAGAAATAGAACTTTGGAGATAATAACCATCTACCTAGATTTAATATCAAATAAAACATCTCCTTCTCCTTCAAGAAAAAAGTGACATAAAAAAATTTGTAAACAAAGTAAACCAGTGTGTTATACACAAACCCTCACTAGGGAACTCTAAAGTCTGAGGTGCAAAAAGGAATAAAAGATAGAAAGCAACATGGTTAAAATATGAACAAACCTATATAAACCCTGGCGTATAAAATGATAGCTATAGGGTCTGAACAGGGGCTTCCAAACATAAGACAGAGTTGAAATGCTGGACGGTGACATATAAGTCAGGGAGAGTCCCTAGGGCTAACTTAGGACTTGAGAGTACAGAGGTCAGAAGAAGAGTAAAGACATTAACTTGAAAATTAATATTTAACTTAAAATATATATATATATACATATATATATGTTACATTTCCAAATTAAAAATAAAAGGATAGACACCAAGCATTAACTGCCAACTCAGAAGAATGAACAGTGGCAGCAGCAAATCCTACGCTCTCACTAAAAACGTTATGAATCATTGAAAAATTCCTGAATTGAGTCTTTTAAATTTACTTAAAATCATCATCTTTCAATGCAGACTTTGTTTAATGTTGCTTAAAATCAATTGCATGAGTACAGTTTTCCATACTAAAATTAGAAAATCTGTTTTTTTCCTTAATTTTTGTGACTTAAGAATTGCCTCTGGCTTAAACAATGTTTCCTTCAAGGGGTGGTCCGTAACTCCAGCTTCCTGCGATTCTAAACTACAGGGAAAAGGATGCAGGATCCAGCCATCTGGGGGAGGCTGCACACCACATCCTCACCTGCAGACTCCCAACACTCTAAGGCCCTAAGACTTACACTTAGTAAGGAAACCTACTTGCCTTACTCAACCTTGGTTTTTTCCAAATATGTCTGCCCAACTCTGTGAAGTATATGAAAACTCCATGGAACTCACTCTGGGAAACTCTAAATTAAACCTTGTTTGAGCTGGCTCAGATTAAGAACTCACCAAAAATAAAAATATGGACTCAGTTATTTTAAGGAATTTACAAAACTCCTCTAAAATGTTGCAACTGTGACCTCAGGCAATTTGAAATATAGCAGCATCAACCATTTGCACAACTTCACAGTACACTCCCTGGTACCCACCCAGGTATCATGACGCCTCCGTGACCCAAAACACACGCTCACAGAGTCTCTCTCATGTAACGTCCTCGGAAAGACAGAGACAGAAAGAGGGTGCCCCTGTGATCTCTCCCCACCTCACACCTCCCGCGATCTGACCACGAAAATGATCCTGCTGGGTTTCTCATCTCATCTGTTCTCCATTTTCACTGTTTATCCACCATCTTCTTCTCCAATCTGGCTTTGGAAGTTTGAATGGGGATGAGTCTAAACAGGTGTTTCTGAGGAGATAGTCTCCTGGCTCATGGGGGAGGGCCCATGGATATAAGGCACTCGCTGGGCCTCAGTTTCCCCAGTGGTCTAAGGAACGGAGGATGGCATGCCTTCTGAACCCCTTCTCATCTCCGATTATACATTTGTAAAAGGGTTTCCGTCTTTTTTTCCAGCTCTCATGTTCTCTGATCTTAAGAATCACCCTCTTCACTCTCTCTCAGAGGAGGCAACAGTGCCCAGAGAAGGTAAATGACTTGTCCAAGGCTACACAGATAGTCAGTGGCAGAATGGGACCTGGACCTGCCGGCCCCTGAGTCCTAACTTGGTGTTCATGTTTTTTACGTGTGCATTGTGTCTTCACGTGTGTGCACACGTACGTGAACACGCGACAAACTGGCACATTCTAAGGACTCTTGCTGAGCTCTGACATTCTCCCCAAAGGAAAGATCTGCATGTGAGGCGGGTGGGGCGGGGAGGGGCGCCACGTAGGAGAGAAGCCCTGGACGTGAGGCAGGAGGGGCGGGGAGGGGCGCCATGTAGGAGGGAAGCCCCTGGACGTGAGGCGGGAGGGGGCGCCATGTAGGAGAGAAGCCCTGGATGTGAGGCAGGAGGGGCGGGGAGGGGCGCCATGTAGGAAGGAAGCCCTGGACGTGAGGCAGGAGGGGCGGGGAGGGGGCGCCATACAGGAGGGAAGCCCTGGACGTGAGGCAGGAGGGGCAGGGGAGAGCTACGACGATGCTGCAGGATCTTGTCTTCCTCCTCTTCCCCAAGGCCCACATCACCGGGGCTACATTCCTTGCTCGGCCTGATGTGGCTGCATCCAGCAAGTTTATACTGCGCTGGGTTCAGGGAGGACTGAACACAGCCTGCCATTAAATCCTGCCTGACCTCACCTGGCACAGCGATGGGCATTTTGTTACTACCTGACTGTTTTGCCTCTGGGTTTATCAGCTTGACTTTTAGTTCTAAAAGACCCTGTCACAGTTGCTGAGTTTCAGAGCATAGCCACAGCTTCCTCTGTCGCCATCCTGCAGTTCCTCCTCTGCCTGGCCACTCAGCACTTCTTCATGGAGTCTCTCTTCCCCACTCCACAGCACACAACTCCTCTCCTGCAAGTTTTCCTGCTTTGATCAAAACCCCAGTCTTCTTGGCTACCAGGCAAAAGAAACTTCTCAAAAGCTTTAACTCTGTACTTTACTCCTAGTCCCCCGCTCAAAAGATGGCCAGAATCACAATTCTTCTTTCTTCTTTTCCATCTGTGCTGACATCACATCTCTAAGGCTGACTCACACTTTTACTATTCACTATAGTAGAGATTACAAATCAATACAAGCTGTAAAGTCAGTGTGAGGATGAGGAGTGTGTAAAAGGGGGAAAGAGAGAAAACACAGTGTTTGGATAGTAGAAAGTCACTAACTGATCTGTTGCAATAGAGAGGGAACATCGAGTATCTTCAAATTTCTATTTTCAAAACCAGTATGATCTTTCCAGAAACATCACTCTCCACCATGGAAAGAAAGTTCAGGAGCTCAGATTCTATTAGCTCCCTCCTTCTCAGCGCAGGTTCCTCTCATCCTCACAAGGGATTCCTTGCAGGTTCCTTGGGACCTGCCTCAGCATAGTCAGTTTTACCACCGACAGGGTGAGGATCCATCTCGGCCCTTGAGTCTGTGTCCCCAAGGGCCACAGGGCCAGAGTGAATCATATCTCAGGATCTCAGTGGAGGTTGGAAGAGGTGGGCTTGAGGAGTTGGGGGGGGGGGGGGTGTTTGAGGAGCAGAGGGACATGGCAGCACTGCTCCTGTTACTGCCGTTTTGGAACAGAAGCTTTAAAGCATAAATTCATGACAGAGAGACTGGAAGGCATCCATGGGTTTCAACCCTGGCCACACAGCAGAATCCTTGTAACGATTTTAAATAATGTGAATGTATTGAGCAAACCCCAGACCAGTGAAACTGTTATGGGTGTATCAGTTACCAGGTGTATAACCCCAGGTAATTCAGGTGCACGAGCAGATAAAGAGTCAGTGATACAGCCCAACATTAGTACCCTCACGACACGATACAATAAGAAGCACACAACATCACCAATGAAGTCTTTTTGCCAAAAATGTCCAGCCTGAATCCAATCATGACAAAAGACTGTAATAAATCCAGTTGTGGGACATTTGACAACACAGCAGGCCTAGACTCTTCTAAAAAGTCAATGTCAGGAAACGAACGAAGGAGAGAAAGAGAAAGAAAGAAAAGAGAGAGAGAAAGAGGAAGAAAGAGACAGGGGGAGGGAAGGGAGGAGAGAAGAGGGGAGGATACGGAAAAGGAGTGGGGGAGGGGAGAGGAAGGGAAGGGAGGAGAAAGAAGAAAAGGAAGGTAGAATGTTTGAGATTAAAAGACACTAAAAAGGGCTGGGCGTGGCCTGTAATCCCAGCACTCTGGGAGGCCGAGGAGGGTGGACTGCCTGAGCTTGCGAGTTTGAGACCAGCCTAAGAGCTAGAGCAAGACCCCATCTCTAAAAATATCTGGGCATTGTGGCGGGTGCCTATAATCTCAGCCTCAGCTACTTGGGAGGCTGAGACAAAAGAATGGCTTGAGCCCAAGAGTTTGAGGATGCTGTGAGCTATGATGTTGTGGCACTCTATCAAGGGTGACAAAGTGAGACTCTGTCTCCAAAAAAAAAACACTAAAAAGACATAACAGCTCAATACAATGCATACACCTTGATTAGATCTCACATTTAAAACACACATACAAATACAAAAACCATTTTGGAGACAACTGGAGAAACGGGAATGTAGATTCAGTATTCTAAAATTATTGTTAATTTTCTTAGCTGTAATGATGATGTTGTGGCTATATTGGAGAAGTTTCTTACTTTTACAAAATGCCTGCTAAATATTTGAGAATGAGGTGTTAAGATTTGTGCAGCTTTCTTTCAAATGATTCCACATAAAAGAAATGATTCCATATAAAGAAAACGTGGCAAACTGGTTAGAAGTGATGGATCTAGTGAAGGGTATATGAATATTCTTTCTGTTTTTTAAATCTGCAGTTTCAACATGTGAACATGCCAGCCAGCTGTGTGGTCACACACCTGAGTCACCACCCTTCCCACTTCTGCTGGCCTCTCCCTTCCAATTCTAAAGTCCCGGAGTCCCTGGACCAGTGGTCAGCAAACTAGGGCACATCCACCTTAGGGCACGTTAAAGCCCCAGGCTGCTGCACACTCCCCACAGAGAGCCTTCATTTCTTACAAACACCAGGGAATGCTGATGCTGCAGACCACAGACCACACTGTGGGAACCACTGGCCCTTTAGACCGGGAGATAAGCTGAGGACCGCTGCTCAGAGCTGACCCTCTCAGCTAGGCTGTGGCCTCCTGCCCACAAAGCCAAGATGCTTAATCTTTTCCAGGAAAATTCTTTGCAATGTGGCAGGAACCCACCAGGGAGCAGCCAACTCTCACAAAAAGAAACTTCCAAGAAAGGAAAGGAATTCATCTGACTGCATTTGTAGGGTCCCTTACTACATCTGACACAGCACAGAGCACTGAGGTCGTTGAGGCGAATACTGGCCAGAGTACAGCAATTCTTTACATTCAGTGAATGCTCCATGGATGTCAAACTTTCCCGTATATCATCTCATCTGAACTACACAACAGTCGTGAGTCAATAGAGCATCATCACCCCTGCGTGACAGATTAGAAAACAAGGCTCAGAAAGGTTACATTTAGGTGACTTGTCTGAGGTCTGAAGGCTGGTAATTTGTCAGACTGGGAACGTGGTGCAGGCTGCCAGCTCTCCCAGGGCTCCCACTCACACCTGTGTGCATGCAATAAGGCAGCTGGGATTTCCTCTTCTCACCTTCACCACAACCTACCTCTAAGGCATGCTCTTTAATTATCTGCACTTTACACACAAGGGAAACGAGGGGGGAGGAAATTCAGTGATGCACAATTAAGAGTGAAGCTGGCACTTGGACTCAAGTCTGACTGACTCAAGAATCCACCAACACCTGCTCCCCTACAGTCTTTCAGGCAGTAGCTGTTTGTGTCGCAGCACTAGTGTCTGGTACAGTCACTAGAGACGCAGTCCTAGCCTTCATGCAGTGTCCAGTCCAGGAAAATCTAGGATGAACATTCCCCTAGCCAAGTATCACAGGAAGCCCACCGGGTGAGTACGCACATCCCCATTTTACAGACGAGGCCCAGAGAGGTTAATTAACTTGCCAAAGACGCAAGACAGTAAGTGATGGATCGGGTATTCACACCCAGGTCATTTGCTACATTTTGCTGCTTTCTTATACTTCTTAGCCCTAATTTTCTGAGCCAGAATATTGAAAATAGGAAATTTCCCAAAACACGTGGGACATTCATTCAGTTGCCGCGGTCGTCCCTCAGACCTTTGGGCTGCCCACCCCACCCCAGGCTCAGCCAGCAGCTCAGACTCTTGCGGCATCAGGCTCTTCTCACCACAGGATCCTCCTCCCCCTTCCCATTACCAAGTCAGGATGTTCTTCTGGAATGGCCCAGAAAAATAAAGTTGGACTGTTTTGCCCACTGAGGACTCTTAAAAAAGAGCTGCTGTTGCGGGTTAAAGAAGCTTCCCTGAGATTCTCACCTGTCTGTAACTCACTACCACCAAGAGGCGCAGAGTAAGGGCCATTCCTGACAGCAAGTGTGAGGTTGGGGTATGTGTGTGTTTTCTTGTTTGGGCCTTGGAATCCCCTTACGAGAGCAAGGCCCACTCCCTGGTAGCCCTTTCGTTCTTCCAGCAGATCCTAGTCATCAAGCCAGTTCTCCCATCCTCACCCTCGGGATTCTCTGATTCTCTCCCTTCAACACTCTCAGTAGGATAATGTCCCCTTCTGTGCTGCCACCTAAAATAAGTTCACAGCCTGCTACCAGAGAAGTGGGGTAGTATGTTGAAAAGAATATTGGATTTGGAAATCGGGCTTCAAAAATGTGGGTATAAAACTCACTTTTAGCACTTTCAAGCAGGGGACTAGGACAGATCTCTTACTTTCTTCATGCCAGGCATGATTTTTCTGTGCTTACCATTGAATAAAACCAGTGGGGTCATCGAATATAAATCCAGAGTTACAGTGGTGTCAAGCAAAGGCACTTTTCTACTCTTTAAGTCCTCTATAAGTATGGATGTTGAATGTAAAAATTATAATATTGTCCGGTGGCATTTTCAATGATGTAGATATATATGACAATAAAAACAGGGTGAAAGAAGCTGTGTGGCTATGTTTTTTATCTTTTACTTGGTTTCAGGGGTGGCAGACTGAGCAGAAGTGTAAAAGGTTAACCCTAGATAGGATTAGGAGTCCCTAATGCGAAATCTGTTTAAGGTACAAAACTAGAAGGCAGGTTTTGGTTCTTTGATTCATCAGCAAAGGAAGTCCCAAGAACTGATATGTATTATAACAATCAGTTATTTGGTAAAACTGGTGCCTGACATTACACCCTGGTGCAGCCCATCACAGGAAGATTCTGAAAGGTGAAGAGGACTGCTTACCTGTGGAAGCACCAAAGGTGTTTGTGGAGAGGACAAACAGCCTGAAGCTGCAAGAGAATGTTTCAATCACCTGCTTTTTGGCAGGGAAATTTTAGGAAAAATACATATGAAAGTTCAAGATTTGAACTGAAGTCCTCCTATGAATCCAGTTTGAGGGCGCCCTAAGATGTTGATGTTCCATACCAGCCAGGCACAGAGGCAAACACCTGTACTCCTAGCTACTCAGGAGGGTAAGGTGGGAGGATTACTTGAGCCCATGAGTTCAAGTCCAGCCTGGGCAACATAACAAATGGCTCATCAATAGATAGATAGATAGATAGATAGATAGATAGATAGATAGATAGATAGATAGATAGACAGATATTCTAGACCAAAGAGAAGTAGTCAGCCATCACTCTAGCGTACCTTCCCACAGTGTCCTGCTCCTATTCTCAGATTCACCTGGAATTCCTTCCTATCCTGCCCAGTTCAAGAAGGCTCCCTATAAACTCCTGGTCCCCAACCCCACGTCCCCTTAAGGACTCCACATCTTTCAAGACCCATCTCAGTCTTCCCTCATCTATCCTGCCTTCTACACGGACTGCCTCTGCTGTACCCCATATACACTTTTACCATAATATTTGTCATACCTTATTGTTTTTATTTACATATTTGTTCCTCATTTTGGATTCAGTGCTTTATTCCTATCTGTATTCTCAGTTCATAAAACACTGTACAAGTGCATTAGATGTCAGTTGGATAAATGAACCTGTAAGGTCCACTTGCTGTTTCTCTGTTGAGGACAACCTCTTGCTTCAACCCTGCTAACCTTGGCTTGACCCAGACCGGACATAACATAAGCAGAATCTGGCCATAGCATGACCTGGCTTCAAAGCTCTTTCAACCCCATCAGGATGTTGATAGCTCTTCTCAGTGCTTACTGCACATTAGAATCACCTAGGAAGCTTTTTATTTATTTGTTTATTTAATCTTGAAGCAGTGGGAGTGGAGAAGAACAAATCTGTAACTGGTTGTGACCAATTAGTTATAAACAGTGCTGCACTCAGAGCAGCCCTGGGGAGCTTTTTAAAAATGTTACTGCTGAAGGCCTTAACACTGAAATTCCTAAGACAGAAGTGGGGCCACTAAGACAGAAGTGGGGTCTGGGCATTAGCATTTTTAAAGCTTCCCAGGAGATTCTAATGGGCAATGAAGACTGAGAACTGCCATCTTAGTAAAAAGTAGCTTGGGGGCCAGGTGTAGTGGCTCACACCTGTAATCCTAGCTCTCTGGGAGGCTGAGGAGGGTAGATCACCTGAGCTCAGGAGTTCAAGACCAGCCTGAGTCAAAGCAAAACCCACCCACCACCATCTCTAAAATATATCCAGGTGATGTGGTGGGCACCTGTAATCCCAGCTACCTAGGAGGCTGAGGCTAGAGAATCTTTTGAGGCCAAGAGCTTGAGGTTGCTGTGAGTGAGCTATGATGCCATGGCACTCTACCAAAGGTGACAAAGTGCGACTCTGTCTCAAAAAAAAAAAAAAAAAAAAAGAAAGAAAGAAAGAAAGTAGTTTTGGGTTTATGCTACCTTAAGATGTAGAGGAATTCTCAATTCACCCTCACATTTGTTTCCTAATTTTCCCTCCAGGTGTGGATTCCCAAACCTTTTCTTCCAAGCTCCATGCACATTCTCCTGGAATTCAGCCCAGTATTGAAGCCTGCCCAAAATGCCATGTGTCTAAATATTTAAAAGTTATAAATTAAGCTAAAAACTCTTAAATACACTACCTCCTTTCCTCCTTCCTTGACAAATACAACTTTTGTAACATCTAAATTGAAAAATGAGTGCATAAAAAAATTTTGTGCATGACTAAAAGTTGGCAAAATATCAAAGACAAGTCATTGCACTCTGACTGCAGATCTTAATGAGTTGATGAGGTTTAGGTGGGTAATATAATAAAGATACATGATAATTAAAGTTAACCCTTGAATAACAGGAGGTTAGGGAATACCCCCTGTTGTGTGCAGTGAGAGATCCACATACAACTTTCATTCTCCCAAAACATAACTTGCTAATAGCTCCTTGTTGACCAGAAGCTTACTGATAACATAATCAATTAACATATATTCAGTATTGTTATATATGTTACATATTACATTCTTTTTTGTTTTTTTTTTTTTTGTTGTTTGTTTTTTTGAGACAGAGCCTCAAGCTGTCGCCCTAGGTAGAGTGCTATGGCATCACAGCTCACAGCAACCTCCAGCTCCTGGGCTCAAGCGATTCTCTTGCCTCCACCTCCCAAGTAACTGGGACTACAGGCGCCCACCATAATGCCTGGCTATTTTTTGGTTGCAGCTGTCATTGTTTGGCGGACTGGGCTGGATTCAAACCTGCCAGCTCAGGTGTATGTGGCTGGCGCTTTTGCCGCTTGAGCCACAGGCGCCGAGCCTATATATTACATTCTTACAACAAAAGTAAGCTAGAGAAAAAAAATCTTACTGAGAAAATCATAAGGAAGAGAAAATATATTTACCATTCATTAAGTGGAAGTGGATCATCATAAAAGTCTTCACCCTCTTTGTTTTCACACTGAGTAGCCTGAGGCAGATGAAGGTTGGTCTCGCTGTCTCAGAGACGGCAAAGGGGAAAGAAAATCTGTGCATAAATGGACCTGAAAAGTTCAAACCCATGTTGTTCAAGGATCAACTATAGTTAGTTGTTAGAAATTTATCCCATAAGGCTTATATTTCTTGTCCTTCATTTCAGTGAATCACTAATTATAAAGTGATAACTAGACTAGAAATGAACCATAATTTTCCATGCCAATCTCAAACCTTGTAAGAGGATCATAGATGGTAAATCAGTGTTATCCCTGGAAATATAGTAAAATATTTAATTTATAATTAAATACAAATATATTTATAAATGTATATAAAATATATAAATGTAAATAAAAATAAATTATAAATATATATTTACAAATAAATATAAATGATATTAAACTATTTAATATCATTGTGAAAATTAATGCCCCATATCTAGTGATTTTTAACTTCTTTTAAAACAATTATCTAAATTGATCCATTATTTCATAATTTTTTCTTCTAAATTTTTCTGAACTGGGTTATTGTAAAGAAAAGCAAAAATAATATGTTGCTTTATTTGTTTAGATCTCTGTTTTTTTTTTTTTTTTGAGACAGAGTCTCACTATGTCGCCCTTGGTAGAGTGCTGTAGCGTTACAGCTCACAGCAACCTCAAACTCTTGGGCTTAAGCAATTCTCTTGCCTCATCCTCCCAAGTAGCTGGGACTACAGGCACCCACCTTTTTTTGTTGTAGTTGTCATTGTTGTTTGGCAGGCCCAGGCTGGGTTCCAACCCGCCAGGCCTGGTGTATGTGGCGGGTTGGAACCTAGCTGCTGAGCTACAGATGCTGAGCCAATTTGTTCAGATTTCTCTTTAATCAAGACAATAGCTTAAAGCTAGAATGCCCAAAAAAACAACCTGTGGAAACCAGTTTCCAGATTATATATATGTGAATCTTTTCATAGTCATCCAAATATGTTTTGTTTTTCAAATTTCCTTATATTACTGGAATTTTACTTCAGTTACACATTTATCATGTAGCTCTTTTCTATTTAGAATAATAATTTTCTGTAAATGTTTAGGTGTATTTTGAGAATCTATTTAAAAGTTAAATAAAACTCAAAAGAATTCTGGTTTTGTTTTTTTATTTTTGTTAACCTTTGCCAACATTGTTTATAACGTGCAATAGTTCATAACAAATAACTGGATGGTGATAATTCTAAATTAGTTTTTCTTTCTGCCAAAGACCAAGACTTATTTTTTATTTGAGGATTTTCTGTTGTTTTGTTTAACTCTACTAATGTGTCTCATATCTTGCTTAAATTCGATCTAATTGTTTTGACAGCATCTTATTGGAATTCCACTGTATATCCAAGAGAGTTATAAGGTCAGATGTGGTATGTGTCTCATCAAGATGCTCCACCTTTGGAGAGGTACATAATCTTTGAATTGTCCCAAGGAATGCCATTGCTATTAGCACAGCTGAAGCCATGCATCTCCTTGTTAAAATTCAAACTACAGTTCAAAGACTACTTCTGTATTTTCAGCCAAAATTCTGGATTGTATACCTTTTTCTATAACAGTCATGCTAGCATGACTAGGGTAACTATAGGTTTACCCTCAACAGTCTTTTTAATCTATGGCTAAAATTTAAAGCTATGGCTTCAATTAAGAAACATGTTGTATTTTTCACAAGTATGAAACCAGTAAAATAGGTTTGGTGCCTGTAGCACAGTGGTTATGGCAACGGCCACATGCACCGAGGCTGGCATGTTCGAACGTGGCCAAGGCCTACTAAACAACAATGACAACTGCAACCAAAAACTAGCCAGGCGTTGTGGCAGTCACCTATAGTCCCAGCTACTTGGTAGGCTGAGGCAAGAGAATCGCTTAAGCCCAAGAGTTTGAGGTTGCTGTGAGCTGTGACACCATTGCACTCTACCAAGAGTAACCTAGCGAGACTCTGTCTAAATAAATAAATAAATAAAACCAGTAAAATACCTATTAAAATTCAAGTTCCTTATTTTCTTCTTCTGATAGGTTACCAGTGAGTACTATAGAAGTGAGTCACTCTACAGACTTTTTGCCTCTGCCACAATCTAGTAGAACTGAGTAATATTTGTTTTTTTAAATGTTATATAAATATTTTTATCACTTAATTATCCCCTAATTTAATTATTTCCTTTTAATTCTCCATCCTCAATAGAGATCCTTTTTGAGTTTTTTAAATCTGTCTTTCATGTTTGATCATCATAGCTGCAAATTTTTAAATCATTTATACAAAACCCAGAAAATACTCCCTTGTTTTCTGTGGAATGTATTATTAATATCATGAAAAACATCCGTTTGCTTAGTTATATAACATGTTTCTTTTAAGAATGTTATAGCAATGTTCTTTATTGGTGTTCACTTGTCTTTGTTGAATACTATTCACTGCTGCTTCCTCATCTTTTTTCCCTCAGTTACCTGTGTGATTTTGGCAGGTGACTTTCCTCTTCTGCCCCTAATACCTTTTCTAACCAAAGCTGATCTTCAAAATTGGTAATAGCTGGGTGCAGTGGCTCACACTTATAATCCTAGCACTCTGGGAGGCCAAGGTGAGTGGATTGCCTGAGTTCATGAGTTTGAGACCAGCCTGAGCAAGAGCAAGACCTCATCTCTGAAAATAGCCAGGCACTGTGGCAGGTGCCTATAGTCCCAGATACTTGGGGGGCTGAGGCAAGTAGGATCAAGAGGATTACTTGAGCCTAAGAGTTTGAGGTTGCTGTAAGCTATGATGCTATGACACTCTACCTAGGGTGACAAAGTGAGACTTTGTCTCAAAAAAAAGAAAAAAAGATCAGCGTAATTGGCAGAGAGCTCACAAAATATTTTGTCTTTGAGCTTAGCATATAAAAGCTGCTTTCTTTCTACAATTAAAAAATTTTGGTGTAAAGTGAAATGTTCTTCCATGTTCGTCTAAGCATCATAATCATTTATTTGGATGGAACTATGTTTTAGGAAAACATGCTTCTGCCGTAAAAAGGATGTGGCAAGCCATGTCCCAGAATCGGCCTCCTGCAAGCATAGGGAAGGCCTCAAGTTTTCATTTGCATCTTTCTCCTTTCACAGGGTTAATTCCACTAATGTGACTTTCCTCACATTTCCCAAGCAAGCATGAGTTGCATCTGTATGTGGCTTCTGAATTTGTGGATCTGATATGAATAATTCCCTTTATATTCTCATTGTTTTCATAACTAATTAAATCTTCCTTAGATAAATAATTTGTAAGGCCTTGTGTAAGAATTTTCTGTGGGATAGTCCAACAAAATCCTACACCCATTCTCAATGATAAAAAGGATTAAATAAAATAATATTCTATTTAAAATGTGTCTAATTTGACTAAAGTCATTAAAATGTAAAATATTAAAAGTAAAATTATTCACATATTATTTTTAGTTTAATAATATTTAATATTCAAAATTATCCATTAAAATTAACACATAGATAGGGCAGTGCCTGTGGCTCAAGGAGTAGGGCACCGGCCCCATATACCAAAGGTAGTGGGTTCAAACCCAGCCCCGGACAAAAACTGCAAAAAAAAAAAAATTAATAGACACAAATTATAATCAATGAATATAAAATTTTAAATAATAGTGACATTTTAATTGAATTTCCTAAAAATTTAATTTGATCATATATAACTTGTTTAAAAAATAAAGCTTAAATTGTAATAAAGTGGCCAGGCACTATGGCTCACATCTGTAATCCTATACTCTGGGAGGCCAGGACTGGAAGATCACTTGAACTCAGTAGTTCAAGACCAGCCTGAGCAAGAGTGAGACCTCTTCTCTACTAATAAAATTAGACAATTAGGAGGTGTTGGGGTGGACACTTTCAGTCACAGCTACTCAGAAGGCTGAGGCAAAAATATGGCTTGAACCCAGGAATTTGAGGTTGCTATGAGCTAGGCTGACAACACAGCACTCTAGCCTCTGCAACAAAGTGAGATTGTCTCCAAAAAAGAAACAAAAAAACTTTGCAACAAAGCACTGCGATTCTAGCATGCGAAATCTAGTTGGTTGCCTTCCAATGTAAAGAATTGGTGTTATGCTTCTCACATATTACATCTAGAGAGACATATATACAAATTTAAGAGTAACATCAGTTGTGTAGTGTTGCAAATGTTCCTCAGTCACTGGATTACAGCTGATTCCTGAATATCTCAGCATCAGGAATTAGAAGTTAGAGAAACAAGAAGATGGATATTTAACATACTTCTGGGAAATACTTGGTCATTATCTATAGGATTTATGTGATCTGAGATGAAATGTTTTTAAAAGTTCATTAGAGGCCAGGCACAGTGGCTCAAACCTATAATCTCAGCACTCTGGAAGGCTGAGGCAGGAGGATCCCTTGAGCTTAGGAGTTTGAGGCCAGCCTGAGCAAGAGTGAGACCCCGTCTCTATGAAAAATAGAAAATTAGCTGGGCATGGTGGCAGGTACCTTTCGTCCCAGCTACTTGGGAGGCTAAGGCAGGAGGATGGCTTGAACCCTGGAGCCTGGGGTTACTGTGAGCTAGGCTGACACCACAACACTCTAGCCCAGGCAACAGAGTTAGACTCCACTTCCAATCAAAACAAAATAAAGCAAAACAAAACAAAACAAAGCAAAAGTTCATCAGAGTTGTTTTCTCTACCTAATTATTTCAGCCCGTGAAATCTTCCCTGCACTTCAAATCAGCGTCCTCTGATATCCATGGCAACACAGCCCACAAACGTTCTTCACACGGGAATGCAGTCACCTTTCATGTCAAGGACATACCACTAGGAACAAATGGGGAAGCATTTGCTGGAACCTGAACAGTGTTAGAGAGCAAGAGTTGGGGGCTGCAGGTCACACCAGGCCATTACTAAGGGCCACACCTGAATGACATCTTACTGTGTCTTTATCACAAGTGGAGTCCCTCTGGAGTCTCCTGCCCTTGTTCCTGGCCCCATCTCCTTGAAGAGAAAGGCATTTTTTTTTATTATCTTGCCCAGAGAACCTTTTCCTTGTCCCTCTATACCCTAACAGAGCATTTTTCAGGACACCCTTCCTGGGAGTCAGAGGCTCTGTGCACCATCTCTCTGGCCTGAGTCTCTCTGCCCTGTTTACTTTACCTGAAAAATATTCACCCTTTGTTATAATTGAAGATGTTGTCTCTGCATCAAGGCTCTGCTCTGATATTTCTGCCTAATGGAACCAGACCAAACAACATGTACAGACTGATCCCCAGACAGGCTGATTGTTCAACAACTCAAACCAACGTTTTGTTGTTGTTGTTGTTGTTGTTTTAATACTTGGAAGCAATGTAGTAGAGGGGTAAAGAATTGGAACCCTGGTGTCCCACTATCTGGGTTGGAATTCCTGCTCTCACACTTAAAAGCTATGTGTATTTATCCTTTCTTAACTTTAATTTTCTCCTCTATACAATAGGAATAGTGACACCTACTTCACAGCATTGTTAGGGGTAAAATAAACAAAAACAATAGCATTCATAAAGTACTCAGCTCTGAGCACAAACTTCATTTCTATTCTTTCATTCTTAATTCAGCACCTGGTTACATGTTTAGGAACAATCTTATTTTACATTAATCAAAATGTTAGACCTCTTTCTTTAGGTTTAGGACATGATACTTATCACAGGTAATTTCCAGACCAAACACTTCATTGGAGGAAGGAAGGAATATAATAAAGATTTTACAGTTGCATAATAAAGTAAATCCTTCGCAACCAGCAAATGTATTGGGCCAACTCATCTCAGAATTGTAGCAACAGCCAAAGCCAGAATCAAGCAACTCTCAGCAGCTGGACTCAGGATCAGTGGGGTGGCCTCTCAATATGTCGTGCAAATAAAATGGCACATTTGCCTGTGTTAAGTCAACAGGCAACAGATTTCTGATGTGCTCCACCAATGACAGATGCTCCCACTGGCTCAGACCACCAGCTCCTCATCTGGCCTGGTACCTATTTCTCTCATGACCCCTGTCCTCAGCAGCAGCTGCCCACAACTCTGGAGCTGCCATCCTCTGCACAGCCCACAGCACGTCTCTTGCTTCAGAGCCGTGAGCCTTCTGGGACCTATCACTAAATCCCAGGGTCTAGTGCCTCCAGTCTAGGTTAGTTTGGTTATTGCTGTGTTTCCCACCCCTACCCTGAAGCCACTGAGAAACACACACTGACAGATCTGCAATGCGTGTATCAAAACACCTCAAATGTGCACTAAAACTTGCCTCTAAGAAAAGGGAGCCTTGTTACTTCAGCAAGCCTTGCTCCCCAGTTCTGGGATCTGTCTCCACAGGACACCAAATAGGTCAGTCACATCCCTTTAGGGAAACAAAAACCAGTCAAACCAGTTGTCTGGTATGATGCGGACCAAGAACAAATAAACCTAGAAAACAGATGGTGACCAAAAGAAAGAGGCTGCACGTTGGCGCAAACCATGGGTCTTGTCATCTTTGAAAGGCATTTCAAAGGTATACATTAGAAGCTGGATTTACTCTGACCAGTTTCCCCATCATGGTTAGGATAATTTTCAACCAAAAGAACCCTTCAAAGTCTTGAGGCTGCTTGCACAGTAAGAAAAGATGCTCTATGTGATCAACGAGAAAGCAATTGTCAATTTCTTGTCTTTGCCCCAGGCTCAGAGCCTAGAAAGGGACCTTTTGTTTGATATTTATTTTGTGATGAAAGAATATTAAATAAAGGCAGCCAGGAGTATTATTTCCAGCAAAGTTTTTCCCATATTCGCCCAGTTACTGAGAGGGAGTCCTACTTCACGTTCTCTTATCCATCAGTGGCCTTGGCCTTGGTCTTTCTCCTTCTTTCTCCCTCCACTGCCCCCACCCAGCACTAGGCATGGCTCCTCCAAATGATGGACAAGGTTGATAAACTTTCATGTTGTTGCTCCAAAACATACTGAATTACGTTTCTCTTTGTTATGTATGTGAAAAAAGGGTTTAAGTGTGCAACTTATTGATGTTTTCTACTGAACAGCTGTTCTTGCATGCTGTTTTTTGAATACTTATCATGTTCCAAGAGGAAATCCTATCCCAGCTCATAAATTCACCATACATTCAATTTATTCTTCCCATATTGATTATGCAGGATTTTGAATCAGTAACATAACTTTTTGCCCGTTAATTTTCCTCCTTTAAAAGAAATTGTTTCTAGATTGCATTTTGTCTTCTAATCTCTGCATTCTAAACCCCCTGCCTGCCCAGAGTAAATAGCGTAAGAAAATCTTATCAAAAACACAAAATAATACTAACATACTATTTAAATCTACTAATGTGGAAGTCGGCATGAAATTCCTCTTCACGTGGTCTGCACAGAACAGGCTACAGTCTTCTTGTATTTAAAGCGGTCTGATTCATTAAACTTTAGAGACCATCTCTGAGGTCTTCTGATGCTCAAACTTTTATTTATCCTTGTCACTCTCACAGAGCAAAGTCAGTCAGAATCTGCTGGTGGGAAGAAACAAAGACCAGAGAAATCATTAAACTAAGAAAGGAAAATGGAAATGTGGGGAAAAGGAAGGTGTCCCAGATTCAGGTTAAGAAAGATGTCTGGCCCAGGACAAGCCCCAGCTGGGGAGAGGCGAGCTCCCTTTGTGTTTCTAATGGCCACAAATACTGCACACTCCCTGTGGACATGCCCACAGCACAGCACCAGCACCCACACGAGGAGCTGGCTGTGACTCCTCCTTCCTAGTGAGCCTGGATTTGGGAACTGCTGAGGAGGCAGGGATTGGGATGGCCAGTGAATAAGAAAATAAAAGCGAGCTTTGTATGAGGATTCCTTGGGATCACACAGAATGTCTTTTTAGTCCTGGAACAGTTTTCCGCTGTGTGTGGAGTGGGAGGGGTGCTAGAGTGATGCCTGGGGATGAAGGTCTTGAGGAAGACATGTACAAGTTCCTAGGGAAGGTTGAAACAAAGGAGAGCCAAGGTATGGTGCAGGGCCAAGGGTAAAGGGCCAGTGAGAATGCCAGCACCCCAGGATTGAAAAGACCTGCTGGGTCTGCTCTAAGGCTGGAACACCCCTCACCTAAACCCTGGACCCCAAGGAAAGTCGCTGCTTTGACTGGCAACTGCTGACCTCAGGGCTGGGGAGGAAGGAGGAAGGAAGTGGGAGGGCAGAGTTCCACACTCTGTGCACAACACAGAAGGAGCTCGCTCACTTCCAGCCAGGCAGCCAGTGCCAGTCCTCCGCAAAAGGCCATGAATGACCACACATGGCAATTTCAACGCGAGCTTCCTAACACTGCGACTCTCAAACCTTTAGAAATTCTCCACCCTCCAATTTCTAAAAGTAAATCGCATTTTCTAGAAGATCAAGAAGTTTTGCCACCTACATCAGAGACATACAGCTTCTCTTCCCTCCTCTTCCTTTTGAAATGACAGCTACACCCCAGTGGTTACATTGCCTGAGAGAATGCTATGCCACACACAGCATCTGTAAGCAGTTAATTTTCCAAATGGGAGATGGTCACCACAGATGGAGAACTTTTAAAAATAAACACGAGAAAAACATTACTCTAGCAAAAACAAAAGCCTAGGATCCATGTGAGTGGGTAGGAGGTAGCGGGTGCTAGGTAGCAGGCTACAGACTGTGCAGATGAAGCTGCATCCTAGCCTGCTTGGCCATGCAAAAGCAAGAGAATCAGAACCACAGAACTTCAGTGCGGAAAGGAACCTGGGGTAGGGAGAGGGTAATTCCAGTTCCTGAATGGCAGACCATGTTTAGTGGATCTTGGAGCCCTCTTGGGGAGGGAGGGGGACTCCCATCCTGGCCTCCTGAGTATTGGTTCTCCCTCCTCACCCCACCCCTCACCATGCCCTACAGAGGGATTACGAGCTGTGAGAAGCCAGGACATGGCAGAAGCTAAGGCCAGGGCAAGGTGGATGAAGGCCACCTTCATTCTACTTTATAGAATGAAGTATCCAAGCTTGACAACGTCATGCCCTGAGACTGAAAAGACAGGTAATTGTGACCAGCACAAGTTATGGAGAATGTAAGAGAGGGCAGGCTGGAGATCCAAGGTACCCACAACCTCCTGCACCCATTCCTCTTCTGTCCCAACGGAAGCAAGGTGCCTCTGGATGGGACCACAGGGAGGTATCAAGTGGGTCCCCAGCATAGACACTGGCACAGGCATTCAAAACTGTAGTGGTTTAGGCTTGTGGAATGGAGGACCTTGGGAGGCAAATGGAATATTTAAAGGAATATATTGCTATACCTCACGCAAACCCCAGGACAGTGCCAACTTGTTATGCTTTATCAGCTATTAACACCTCATTGCTAGTGTATTGATCTCTGCCCTAGTCTCTCTAAGACAAAAGCTGGGTTCTGACAGAAGAAAAAAGGAAGGGGATATATGAGGAAAAGGATAAGAAGAAAGAGCTGTGTGCAGGCAGGCCTAGGAGGGCATAGGGAGGGGGATGGGGGGTGCATCCCTTTGTAGGGAAGATGAGCAGCTTGAAAGGAAGGGTGAGGACGACAGAAGAGGGGGCTCAGAAATCCAGGGTGTGGTGACCACCACATCAATGGCCATGGGGCTGAGGAGGCTTGAAAGGACCAAGATTTTCAGCAGCTCACACAGGCTTCACTCCCAGACTCTTCCTTGTGACACCGAGGTCTCCCTTCTTGGGCCCCTGGAAGTTGTCTCAGAGGGCTTTGGAGTCTCCCTCCCCTGGGAGCCTTTTTCTGAGTGAGCAACACAGCAGGGCCAGGCAGCTGTGGGAGAAATGGAGACATGGGGTGGGAATTTGCCCTTGGATGCTGCCTCATGGGGGCCTGTAGGGCTGTGCATGGGGAGGCACCTAGGCTGGGAGTGGGAAGGCACCTATGCCCACCCCTGCAAGCTGCTGATGCAGTGGCACAGGCAAAGGAGAGAGGGATGTGAACCCTGGATGTAGAGAATCAGCCTGCAGCAGGGAGGGACTTCAGCTGCACTTAGAAGCAATGGATCTGAGCCCAGGCATTGCTTGTTCCTAGACCCAGATCCAGCAAACCCTGCTCCCCTCTGCCTGAGGTCCACACCTGTTGTCTAGGATCAGCATCTCCTGCTCTGTGCAGACACCCTAACAAATTCTATACCCTCCCTGGCATCTCTGTTTTCACCAACAGCCCCTATTAGCACAACCTTCCTCATATTACCTTTTGCAAGATTCTGACTTAGCAAATATACCTTATAGTTCAGGTCAGCCAATGTCTCCCCAGAAGATTTTAGGGAGACCTATGTCTCCTAATCATATCTCAGGATGTTTCTGCCACAAACATAGAGATTCTTTCAAAAAGCATGTATTGGTCTGCTCTTGCTTCTCTAGGGGCACAAGAGACAGGCTTCAGGAACCAGTGTGTTGGAACTCTGAGCTAGCAGTTCTATCCTCAGAGGTCACTCCCTGGGCTCTTCCAGGTGACAGTTGATAGATGCCTGGAGACAAGAGGAGACACCATCAAAGTCTGGGGGAGGGCGTACCACCCTCCTGCCCCCAGCAGGCTGGAGGAAGGCTGCAGCGTCGCAGGGGCCCCCAGGCCCAAGCTGAGCCCCCAGGAAGAGGGGGCAGGGTCTGCAACACTAGACGAGACTATGTTCAGACTGGATTTAGGAATCACTGCAGACTCCACTGGGGGATGGGTATGACTAGGAAACTCTGAGAGTCAGGGATTGTCCAGCAGCCAGGCTGCCTCTGACACACCCCATCCTCCTTTGGATTTGAGGAAAGGCGCCTTGAGAAGAGCAGGAGGAAGGAAGGACCCAGGAGCCTGTGAGCCGTGCCTAAGCCTTGGGATCCCACATCTGAGTCACACGAACTTAATACCGGTTTTGAGCGGTGCTACCACCGTCGCCTCTGAGGTTTAACCGAGCCATGATTGTTACCAATTGAAAACATGAGACCTAATTCCTTGCCTCCCTCCTTCCCCTCCAGTGGCAGGCTGAGGATCCAAGTCCATTTCCTGCCTTGGTCAGAACTGGCTCCAGAACGGGACAGGCTGCCTGTGGCTCCAGCTGGGGAGGCTGAGATGCATGAAGGCAGAAACAGAGAAGGATTCAAGGGAAACGAGGCATGGACGTGAAGAGCCACTGCCCCATCCATCCCATCAGGGCCTCCTAGGCCCCAGACACGTGCCAAGGGAGTCTACACGGCAGGTCACTAGTATAAACTGCGCAAACACCCATGCCTCCCTGGGAACAGACCTGCCACCCAGCGATTCCCCACAGGAAGGGTGCCACCATTCACAGCCCGGCCTCTTTACCCCAGTCCTGGACATGGCCAATTCCGCAGAGTTCACGGGAAAATCAAAGATACACAGTGCGTTATTAGAGGGATTCTAACAAATGTAAGTTTTAACCTAAGCCTCCACATTTTGTAATCAGGATTCAGAGAGGTTAAGCAACCTCACAGAGCAAAAGCTAGTCAGCAATGCTCAACTCCTGATTCCTAATTGAGCACTCCTTTTCCAATACCAGAATTTTCTAAGTCTCAGAGATAGGTCAAGAAATAAGCAGCTCTGATCAAAGTATTTAAAAAATGAGCTTCAGTCCAGGTGTGGTGATTCACACCTGTAATCCTTGCACTCTGGGAGCCCAAGTGGGTGGCTCACTTGAGCTTCGGAGTCCTAGACCAGCCTGAGCAAGAGCAAGACCCTATCTCTACCAAAAAATTAGTGGGGTGTTTTGGTGGGTGATTGTGGTCTCAGCTACTGGGGAGGCTGAAGCAGGAGGATTGCTTGAACCTAGGAGTTTGAGGATGCTGTGGGCTGAGGCCAGGGCTCTCTAGCCTGGGCAGCAGAGTGAGACTCTGTCTCAAAAAAAAAAAAAAAAAGAATTTTAAAATTGTCACAAGTGAGTAATCAGTGAGGCTGTTTGTAAATAAACACACCCCATGCCATTTCATTTAGCATGATCCCGGGTGCCACGCCTCATGGAGAACCACTGCTCATATTTTTCTGTTTCCCATCTACTATGCTCTCCTGAGAAATAAAGCCATACCCCTGCCTCCAAGGAATGCCATGCGATTGCCCTGGTAAGATACACATGCAGTAGTGTCTTGCCAACCTGAAATCACCTCTCCAGCTTACAGTCAAGAACAGTGAAGTAGAACAACAGCCAGTGTAACATCACGAAGTCCAAGTTCCAAAGTTCATGCTATGTGGTCATTGAAGGCCCCTCACATTCATTCAGATCCTCTTACTTCTTATTTCACAAGCTTACCTTTCTGCATTTATTATTATTATTATTATTATTATTATTATTATTACTACAATTTTTGGTGTTCCATGGCATATTAGAAGCAGCCAGCAAATTAAAATAAAGGTACTGAACTGCTAATGACAAATAGTAGGAATCAAAAAAGTAGTGGTTAGCTATAAGACACAAGGTAGCAAAAAACACACAAATAGGAGTCTCAAAAGCTCCTACAGAAACCTGGAATTATTTTAGTGTAGGGGTGAATAGCAATAGCCATACACATTTCAATAGACCTGATGGTATCACAGTCTGCCTGAGTCTTCAAAAATAACTTTTAAAAAAGGAATCCTTCTACCCATATTTTGACTCCAAAAATAATGGCGTAAGCCTGATGTAGTTCATAGGATTTTTACTCCTATTAAGTCATCTTCCATCTCAAGAATGAGATTCCCTCTATACTCAGGCAAGCCCCTGTGTTAGCTCTTCCTCTTCACATGCACTGCACAGAATCAGAGGCTCTTGGCATTCCCACCCTCTAGCAGATAAGAATATAACTGTAAATTAGCACATGGATTCTTCAGAGATAGTACACAGAAACAGTGTACACAGGATTTCGGAGGAATGTTCAAAACACTTGAGAGCAAGCTGTTTCCACACTCCCATAAGCAGTTTAGAAGCTTCTATTTATCTGCAAATAACTGACATGCTCCAGATAATCTTTCTTCCCTGTTTATTAAAGAAGGCCCTAAGAGTGCCTCTAGGCCACTGCTGAATGATTAGATGAATGGATGGATGGGTGGTAAATAAATAAACCTGGTGACATGGCTAGAGTTATTTGAAAATAACAAATCACCTTTCTTTAAATACAGCCTGATGCAGACCTCCGCTGATTTACACATTTCCCCCCAAAGAATATGCACCAGTAAGACTTGTGTTCATATTTATATGTTTTGGATCATTTTAGCTGCTTATATTTCAGGATGACATCTAACATTTAGATGATAAGTCAAGAATCCATCATTTTGAAGTTTCTGAGTATCCAGATGGTTGGCATCAGTAGATAATAAGCACTGGATATCCATTCACTGAACAAATATTTATTAAGTGCCTGCTCCGCGCCTGGCTCTCTGCTAGTCCCCAAAGACTCCAAACTGAGTTAAAATTGACTCTTTGGTTAACTTCACAAAACCAGATCGTCTTGAAGCAGAAGGAAGAAAACAACTGTACAGATAACCTGCCCTGTGCCCAGCACTGTTTTAGGCACCTACATGCGATATCTCTGGTTTCATGACAATTCTCCAAAATAAATCAACACTTACACATTTGAAAAACTGAAACTCAGAGAGGTTAGGTAACTTGTTCAAGTCACATAGCCAGCAAGGTTCAGAGCATGAACTGCACACATCTCATTCCTCTGCACAACCCAAAGCAGGGGCCTGGGAGGGGAGAGAGAGCAGACTGGACTGACTCTGTCGTCCTCTGGTTGTGTCTCTTCAAAGAAAATGATAAGCTTTTCTGAGCCTCAGTTTCTTCAACTATGCAATGGAATCACAATGCCTCTCTCAGAGCCAATTGTGGGAATCAAAGGAAATAATAGATGTGGGAGTTCCTGGCCTTGGATCCACACGTATTAGATGCTAAGCGACTATTTATCATAATATTCAAACCCTCTTCCAATCTCACCTCCCCACTCAGTGGTCCTCTACACCAGCATCTGCTGACAGCAAGCATCCCAAACGTATCAGAAGCAGGCAGCTCACGCCTTCCTGAAGCACCCTGTTTGGGGGTGAGAAAGCCTCATTCACCTGGCATTGTTGCAGCTCTGTGCCCAGAGCACTGAATGTGGAGAAAACAGGAGGAGAACACACAGGCCGCCCCTGGGCGGTGACCATCTAGCTCTGGAGACAAAAAGCTCACCTTTTTAAAAATATTAAAAAGCATTAAGGAAAGCATTAGGGAACTTTCCAAAATGCATCATCTTCATCAACAAGAATGGGAAGAAGTGGAGCTTGGTGGGCTCCCACTTCCACCTCCAGCCTCAACTCTCTGCATCCCAAGGAGTTGCTGAGCCAGCCCCAGGCCACACAAGGTGGCCAGTCCTTCTCCAGGATCCTGGTACTCACAGAACTGAGTCTTCATTTTCTCTCTCTCTCCCCTGCCTCCTGCCCAGTGACCCACTGTGCCATGTAACTCCAGCCCAGCACCTCCTGGCTTTGTGAGGGGCCAGTCTTGTTCTACTGTGTTGAACCTGAACCACCATGAAAAATAAAAATGATTAAAAAGATTTTGTAACTTTGGGGCACAAAGTCCCCCACATCCTACCACTCTGATTGGATATCTCTGAAGTGTAGGTGTTATTAAAGTTGAAGCTCTTGACTTTGGCCTTTACATTGCTTATTTGACCCCATTTAGCCTTCTTTTCTCTAAAATAGATCCTCTTTTAAAGGGTTGTAGTAAGAACAGAGGTCAGCAATCTATAGCCCAAGGGCCACATCTAGCCCACCGTTTTTGTGAAGACCTATGAGCTGGGAACAGTTTTTAGATTCTAAATGGTTGAAAAAAATCAAAAGTATATTTTGTGACACGTGAAAAGGACATGACATCCACATCTCAGGGTCATCAGGTTTTATTGGAACATAACCAGGTGCGTATGTTTACATGTTACCTGTGGCTTCTTTTCCGCTATAGCTGCAAAGCTCAATATTTGCATCAGAGATGTTATAATACACAAAGTCTAAAATATTTACTGTCTGGCCCTTTACAGAAAATGTTTGCCAACCCCAGGGAAGGAGAAAATGAAGGGATGCCTGGAAGAACTATGATAGAGCAGAGACCTAAATGTCAGCTACCACTTTCTCTTGTCAACATCCAGCACTTGCCAAGCCATGATATTGATGCCACTTGATGTCTTCATTTAGAAATACATTCCCAAGTATTAGCAAAAATGTTTCTAAAATGTTTAAATCACTGCAAAAAGTACATTCTCCTGTAGGACATATAGGAATATCTAGTTTCTAAACCACAGAATGCATTGTTCTCATCTCACACAAAGGCAGTGGAAGAGAGGTCCCCATCCTCCCAAATGTCATCCTCTGGTCTTATCCTTATCTAAATACACAGTAGAAGGACCCAGAAAGAAAGCAAATAATAACAAAGTTTCCCGATTTTATCGTATCACAAAACACTGAAGCAAGAAAATGCCTTAGAAGTTATCTGATCCAATCGCCTCTGTTTTTCCAGTGCGAAATCTAGACCCAGACAAAGTTAAAGGACTTACCCACAAGCACCGAACTCTCTGGCCTCCCCGACCCCCTCATCTTTGTGCCTTTCCTGTGTGCTGTGTTATGTTCTCTGCATTTCTTCCTGGCATACACACTCCTTTCCCTTTGAGTTTTAAATCCTTGGCTCATATGACATGTCCTATCATGTGATATGACCTTGAAAAATAATTTATATACAGGCCCTAGTTTATTAGATGTTAATAATCTTGAAAGCAAAAAAAAATTCATTTTTAAAACATTTAAAAGTACCATCTATCCTGCCCTAGCCTTGACATCCATTACCAAGCAAGCGCTGGCTCTTTAATTTCCCTAATCAAGACTGGCTATGTTTAGCCAACCTCCTCCTGGGGTTCCAGCACCAGCCTCACTCAGCCACATGACAAGGTCCCAGAACAGGTGAGAAAAAAGAGAAGGCCAGACCCAGAGCAGCAGGAGTCGGTCCTCACTGCCTGCCCTTCATGCAGCAAGACAGAAAAGGCATTCACTTTCCTCCTCCATGTCATGATACTAACTGAAATTACCTTTAAATGAGGAAGAAAGTCATTATTTAATCAATAGGATTGCGTCAATTGAGGAAAATTTGTCTCCAGTGTAAACAAGCGGAACGTCTTTGCGCTCTATGAAAACAAGGTTAAATTACTTGCAGATCCAGGCGACGTGGAGAGATGGAGGAAGTGAACCTGAAGCCTGATACATTCAAGGTCTGGGAACCGAAAATAATAGGAATTGTTCTGATTTTTCCAGAAGAATCAAGCCCGAAGGTGGGCACGCCCCCCGCAGAACCCAAGATTCCCATGCTTTACCCTTCGCTATGAGGAGGAGGAGGAGGAAGGGAGGAAGAATAACCACAAGGAAAGATAGCAACACACGAGGGTAAAATGAAGGCTGGGCCGGCTGATCCCGCCCAGGCTAGCCACTGTCAGGGACCTGCAGGGGGCTAGTTTGGGGATGAGCAGCTGCATTAAAATGAGGACTGCTCAGTTTTCAGAAGAGCAGCCTTCTACTCAGAGACCCTTCCTTCACTTCCTCAGCTGCATTCAGTAAGTCACATTGAAATTGCAATGGTAGCTAACAAGTCTTGAGTTGACCGTTCCATGCCAAGCATGCTCAACACTGGATACACACTGTGCTATTCAAAATTCACATCAGCCTCAGAGGGTAGCTAGCAGGGTCACACCCCTTTTACAGATGTGAAAGTGAGAATGGTGGGGCAGTTCTATCTGGTTCTAACACCCATCCTTTGTTCCGCGCCTCAGGGCCATGTATGCTGAATGCTCATCTCTGTGCTGTGGCTGTGGAATCACCAGGGTGAATACAAGCTGGACCTGCCCTCTGGACACCCCCATAGGCCCAGGAAGAAAGGGACAGAGTGGGGCTCAGCTTGACCCGCAGATCGTGCCAGCTTCTCTCCTGGCCTCTTCCCCCATTCATGTTGACTCCTTGGCACCCTCAGATGGAGCCTGTCAGTGGCGAATGTGATCTCTGCTGTAACTCTGAAGGCATATGGTGAGGTCTAGCGTCCCTGCTTCCTCACAGAACTTCTCGGTGGGAACTTGGGCCCCGAGTTCATCCAACTATGTTAACACTGAGAGAAGCTCACCAATGCCCTCCGTTTGTTAACGGCAAGACCGAAACCAAACAAATTTTAGTGCTGGACTTTTGGAAAATCAGATTTCATTACTTTTGGGGTGAATTCTGGCTCATGTCCATTCCCCATCTCTCCTCCCAATTCACCCCCTTCCTCAGCTCCAGTTCTGAAGTGTAGGAATGTGTGGTTCATAACCAACTTTCCTTCAATGCCCATGTTCCTGTACGGTCTCAGGTGAGATAAGGGAAGTGCAGTCCCCACAGGAGCTGGCCTTCAGTTACCCCAGCAGGCATCTGAGGAGGTGTAGGCCCAGGACTCTTTGAGCCTCCTCTGGGAGAGCCTGTGGCCTGCCGGCCCGGTTGTGTGATGTAACAGCCTGGCCAAGAGAGTGAGAGTATAGTCTAGAAAAAGAAGAGAAGGTTTAAATTTTGAAAGAGAGTGAGAGGAAGAAAAGTGAAATGAAGCACATCTAACCTGGGAAGAAATAAAAGACTTCTCAAGTTGCCAGAGTGACAAATCAGACAGGGAAGCATAGCAAATGCAAACTCTTGGGGAGTCCCAAGCCCGGATGCCATAGGTGAGACTGGGTGATCGAGAGTCAAGACAGATTTACCCAGGTCAGGCTGGGAGACCAGCGCAAGGTTCTACAATGCTAGGCACAGTCTACCCTTTGTACTAGTATTTATCTAACTTGTCAATTTTATAGCCACATTACCTTCCGCGTGTTCAGGAAAGCAGACATTGGTGCTGTCAAGAGGCCTGGCTGTGGTTTGCACGGCATAATGACAGATGCAAAAAACAAAGGGGAGGGGAGAGGGGGCCTTCAGAGACCACAAAAGAGCCTTTATAATTATGTCTCTGCCTCCCTCCTCCCCCAGGAGCCTGCCTCTCCCTTGCTGCAGAGGTGACCAGCCTGGGTTCTCGGAGGGGGGTGTGGTGGTGTCTCCCCCGGATATGCGGGCTATGGGGGGAGCTACCTAGCACGCTTCTACCAGTAACCCTGTGGACTTGAAGGGAGCGATTACATTGCTGCCTCTCTTCCTGGGGCTAAATAGCTGCAGTCCGTTAACCTCTCTTCATGGATCTGATTTTCCATCCCTTTAATCATCCCTGTCACTTTCTGCTGCAGCCTCCACTCTCACCACAGCCCTCCCCCTGGGCAGAGACTCAAGCCCACTGGGATAATGGGCCCAGCAGCCTTCACGGGCTGAGCTGTTCCTTTCAGACTGCACTCCTCAGGCCCAGGCTGCAGTCCACGATGGATTGTGACAGCCCCTGTGAGGGTGAGTTACTGCAGTTCACAACCCCAGGGGAGCTCTCCCTTCCCTCCCTCTCGCATGTTCCCCATGACCAAAAAGTCACTGAAATCCATGAGTCTCCTTGGAGCTGAGTCTCACCATTTTTCTCTTCCTCTCCATTCTCACTGCCTAACCACAACCCAGGACCAGACTTGGCCTATCCTTTGGTCCATGATAACAGCTCCTCAGCCAGCTTCTCTGTCTCCACTACCCTTCAAATCCAGCTTTGGGACTAAGTTTTGGAATCAAACAAATCCAGCTTTGGGAATAAGTTTTGAAACCAAATTCAGCTTTGGGAATAAGTTTTGAAATCAAACGTCATTTGTATTATTAAGTCCTTCCCCTACTCAAGAGCCTTTAGTAAGTCTCTGTTGCTTTTTGTTACAGCAAATGTAAACAACTCATGAGATCCTGGGACCAGAGTGCTCTTTATGTCCTCCTTTCAGCCGATGTTCAGACCCTCAAGTCAAAAAGCCTTTCCTCGTTAATCTTTCCCTGACTCTGTCCTCTCCTTTACCCATCCCCCTTTACTACATTTGACCGAATACTGTTATGAATGCATGGAGATATATAGACAGACAAACAGATACACATAGGCAAAGATACAAATGTAAACATATGGGTCATTTTAACTGTTTGGTAAAGACACAAATGTAGATATATGGGTTAGTAGTGATCTTTGATGGCAAGCAACAGACACCAACTCTGACTAGTTAAAGGAACAGAAAGAGGATAGTTTGCAGAATTAGAAGAGAGACTGAACCACAGGCCTAGGAAAGGACAGGGTAGCTCTGAAGATCTTTCTAGAAAGTTGTCATCAGATGACAGCTCCAACTGCCTTCTGTCCTTATTTGTCTCTGCTTAAGATTCAGAGTTTTAAGATGAGAAGTGACAAGCTAAGTGATCAGAGGGCAGAGCCCCTGGTCATTGGCTCTCCTATCAAGACCATTCAGGGGGAGGGAGGCTTGCCAGATTTAGCAAATAAAAATATGGGATGCCCAGCTAGATTGAATTTCAGATAAACAATGAATAATTGTTCATATAAACATATCCCATGAAACATTTCCTGGATTTGTCATCCCATGCTCCCCTTCCCTCACTCTGCAGCTCCCAGGTGGGTCGGCATTCCCTCAGATCTACGCCTGCGTCCCCTGGTGCAACACACTGGCTGCACCTTACACTTAATGAATGTCATCAATCCTTTCTCAAGGTGGCTGTAAATTTCATTTCTTTCTTTTCAATTTTATTTTATTTTATTGAGACAGAGTTTCACTTTGTCACCATAGGTAGAGTGCCATGGCGTCATAACTCAAAGCAACCTCAAACTCTTGGGCTTAAGCGATCCTCTTGTGTCAGCCTCCTATGTAGCTGGGACTACAGATACCTGCCACAACACCCGCTATTTTATTTTAGAGACCAGGTCTCGCTCTGGTTCAGGCTGGTCTCGAACCTGCAAGCTCAGACAATCCACCGACCTTATCCTCCCAGAGTGCTAGGATTATAGGCATGAGCCACCCTGCCCAGCACCTCTCTTTAATTTTAATGACCCAGTTTTGGTCATGTCAAAACGATACATTAACTGACACAAATGAAAAGGTTGACATGCCCTTGGCAATTGTTTGTTATTCATTTCCTCTTTACATATACTGAGGGCAAAACAACTTTGTCAAATACTTACAAAAGAGTCCTAAAAATACTTAGCATTTGCAAAATTCTTTATAATTTAATGTACATGTTCACACTCATTTGATCCAGAATTATTATTCTCAGTGGTTAGTTGGTGCAGGTAACATAGGCCCCATTTCACAGACAAGAAACTAAGACTTTGAAAGGTAGATTATAAAGGCTGGTGTGAATCCCACATTTTGGTTGTAGGACTTGGAATAAAATATCCTTTCTTCTATACCAGTGGTGACAACAGCTTTCTGTAAAGGGCCAGATAGTAAATATTTCAGGCTTTGTACAGCATGTGATCTCTGGAGCTACTACTCTTCAACCCCGCCATCGCAGCACAAAAGTAGCCATTGCTGACACAGAAGTGAACAGATGGATATTCCAATCAGCTGTATTTACAGAAACAAGCCAGTGAGTACTTTGCTAACCAACCCCTGATCTACACCACACAATGAACACTTTTATAAAAAAATTTTTATTAAGTCAAATACACATAGGTCATGAATACATTTATGCATATGTGGGGTACAATGTGTTGGGTTTTTTTTAATACAATCTGACGCGGTTAGATCGAACCCATCAACATAGCTTTCACCTCATTTACTTGATTATTGTGCTAAGACATTTATGTTGTACACTTGACAGATTTGACTTGTACCCTCGTCATATGCTCCCTAGGTGTGATCCCGCCTTTTACCCTCCCTCTGTCAAACCTCCTCCTTCCCCTCCCTTCCCACTCCATTTTAACACTTTTCAATCTTTCTGAGTCTATCAAAATTTTCCGCCAATTGAGATGCCATGATTTTGATCTATATCAATATGAGATCATTCTATTAATTTTTTCTCTCCTTTTCACCTCTCACGTGTCAGCATTTTGGGGACAGTAGTTAACCTGGCTTTCCACACTTGCCTGGTCCTTAAGTTTCTTCAGTGTGTGAATGTGCTCAGTAAGCACATCCGTCCCCCTGGGTCCTTCTCTACCTGTGTGTGAGATCTGCTGTGACAGGCCTTGTAGGGGGCTCCTTCCTGGCACACAGCATCTCCAGAGGCCCCCAGCACTAATCAGGAAGTGATTCGCTTCTTCCAGTTTCCTTTCACTCAAGATGTCATGAACCCCCTCCCTCAAGCCTTTCCCATAGTAACTGTGGCCCAGGAAACTCATGCCCTGCAATGGTAACTTTTTTTTTTATGGCTAGGTCTTCATGTGGCCCTTTACAGTGGTGGCCCCTGGAAGACAGAGACTGGGTTTTGTTTCTTCTTCAGCCTACAGAGGAAAGACTGTTTCAAATGCCCTCCTTAGGAGCATCCAGAGAACAAACTAGCTGGTTTCGTTACACTCCTCATTGTCTATAGACCCTGAGACAGACAGGGCTGGGGACTGTCTATAAACAGCATCCTTCTGGGCAAGGTGGCCAGTTGCTTAGATGACTGGAGTTACAAATCTTCAGGCTTGGTGACTGGCATTCTGGAATATGACTTCCACATTGTGGGAGCCAGCAGAACGTGGCTGATGCCTTGAGAAGGAGATGCCAAGTCTTGAAGTGGGCTTCCCATGTGCACAACTGAGCATAAAGGCAAAGAAAGTGCAGAGATCAACTTGCCTAAATCCCTCACTTACCAATTAAAAAACTGAAGCTAAGACATTGCTTTAATTTACCATCATACCACTGAAATTGGTATTTACACCTATAAAGCTTTCTTTGAATACCAACTTTTTTTTTTTTTGAGACAGAATCTCACTTTGTCATCCTTGGTAGAGTGCCATGGTGTCACAGCTCACAGCAACCTCAAAATCTTGGGCTTAAGCAATCCTCTTGCCTCAGCCTCCCAAGTAGCTAGGACTACAGATGCCCACAACAATGCCCAGCTATTTTTTTTTAGGAACAGGGTCTTTGTCTTATTCAGGCTGGTCCTGAACTCCTGAACTCAAACAATGCACTGGTCTCGACCTGCCAGAGCACTAGGATTACAGGCATGAGCCACCACACCCAGCCCATATCAACATATTTTAAATAAGGGTCAGAGAATGTGCTCATCTCAGCATAGCCCCAAAACTATGCATGAGATCAACTTTTTCAGGAATTCTGAAGATTTGGTCTTCTTAAGACTCTGTGTGTTCCAAAGGTGGAATTTTCTGGAAACACCAAGAATCCTGTCCGCATTTTTTTTTTTTTTGCAGTTTTTGGCCGGGGCTGGGTATGAACCTGCCACCTCTGGCATATGGGGCTGGCGCCTTACTCCGTTGAGCCACAGGTGCCACCCCCTGTCCACATTTTTTATAAAGTTTCTAAAAGGGTCAAGAGAAGCAGCAAAGGGTAGAGGGTACTAGGTAGAATACAAGTTTTAAATACCCTGGCCATACTACTTTGACATGGTATAACTTTGAACACATAATTTAACTTCTCTAAGCTTCAGTTTTTATTTCCTTCATAGAGGTACCATAATAACTAAATGAGATAATATGTACAGAGAACCTAAGATAGGGTTCTGACTTAATCATAACTACTCAATAAATATTTGCTATTACTATGGTGGTAGTTGTTGACACCTCAGACTTTTTTACCTTAAGTCCAACTCTAATTTTGAGTTGTCTCCTTTTCTAATGGTAAATCAGGAATAATCATTTAACAGGAATGGTGGATAAATAGAAGTTACTTATAACCTGGCACTGAGCTCTGGCTTCTTGCCCAGAGCCACGGTCTGCTCCAAATGATCTCTAGGCTAAGAGACAAGGTGGCTTTTCTAAGCAGGGTTTGCTCTGCAGGGGTAGCTTCCAGGCAGGGCCCAGGCTGTCTGGAAGGGGTCATGATCTCAGGTCAGAGGTGCAAGGAATTAAGGGAACAGACCAGGAAACATGAAAAAGATTAATGCACTATTTTCTTTGTGGACGATCTTTCTGACAGTGTGATTTTATAGTCAAATTGTACCCTGCTTTGAAAGTCCTTGCTAGATCAGACTGTAGCATTCGCACCACCTCTACACCATTAAAAAAAAACAAGACGAGAAAAAAAGCAGACCACCTAGAACTTCATTTTTCTGCTGATAGAAGAAACATGCTAGATACAACAAACTCTTTCTCCTTCTCTCCGGGTTGCCTGGCAGCAGCAGAAAACACTTGACAGAAAGTTCTAGAAGGACTTGATATTGAGTTTGAAAAGTACAAATTCTCACAACAAACAATGACTACTAAAGAAGCAATATTTTAGCCTTTCACAGAAATCTGGTTATTATTACCATTAATGCCAAGTATCTTGTTTCTATTCTTTTTGATTTAAGGTGATTTTTCTCTGTAAAAGGCCTGCTTTGTTAAGCACTACACCACAAGGTTGGTTTCAGGAGGAGGACTGGGCAAGTTGGGAAAGTGTCATGTTGTACTGAAACATTAGATGGTCTGAGTGTGAAGAAACCTTTTGTTTTGGCTCTGAACCTGAGGTGCTTCTCTGGGCTTTGTTTTCTAGTTCAGTGCACCCATTTCAGCATTGTCCACTCTGGGTATGAGAATACCTCTACGTGAGCCTGGCAATTTCCAACGAGGGACTCCAGGAGGCTGTGGCTGCCTGGTCAGGCCTGTTTGTGATCTGGTTAAAGGACACCCAAGTCAATACTCAGGTCTAGAAAGAGATCCCATGACTGAGAGTCCATGCTGTAGACAGCTTGTGAGAAAGAACAGATCCAAGACAGTGAAATATCGTGCTCAGTGATACACAACCAAGAACAATTTTGCCCACCACGGGACATTTGGTAATGTCTGGAGACATTTTTGAATATCACAACTCAGGACAGGAGTACTAGTGCATCTACTGGGTAGAACTGGCTGCTAAACATCCTACAATGCGCAGGGGAGTCCCCACACCAAAGACTTACTCAGCTCCAAATGTCAAGGCTGAGAAATACAGAGACGGACAAAGGCACAGAAAGCCCTACACAGGTGGGTCCCTGCTCACATCCCCAGCCTTATTCTGCCCCCACTCTTCTCACTCTCTGAACTCCACGTACACAGACACCTTCCAGGTCTCAACTGTACTATGTTCCCTCAGCATAGCCAAATCTCTCTGCCTTTTGAGTTTGAAAAGTACAAACTCTCAAAACAAACAGTGACTACTAATTACCACAACAAAAAATGTAGTGACTACTACATTGAAATGGATCTTCCCATCCATTTCCTCTAGTCAATGCCTTCTCACCCCCCAGGCCATACCTACTTTCTTGGGAAGACTTCCCATCAAGACTAAGTCAAGGGTTTTCCCTGCACTCTCTTCTAGTATTTTTATAGTTTCATATCTTAAGTTTAAATCTTTAATCCAGTGAAAGTCTATATTAGTTAATGATGAAAGGCGTGGGTCCAGTTTCAGTCTTCTACAGGTTGCCAGTCAGTTCACCCAGCACCATGATTGCATTGATGTACACAGCTATGATTTAATATTAATTTAAAAAAAAAAAAAGACTAAGTCAAATCCCCCTATATTTGCTCTTTCCCCTTTATTTGTCCTTTTTTGTCCAGGGTTTTGAATAAATTATTATAGCTTTTCTAAACTCCCCAAGCTCCCTGCCTCTTAGCTCTTAAGTCTGTGGGCTAACAGCACTAATTTTAGAGTTGGATGGCTTATGTTTGAATCCCAGCTCTGGGATATTCTAGTTGTGTAACCTAGTGCAAGTTACTTAACTGTGTGTCTTTGTTTTCTTATCTCCAGCATGAGGATAATTAGTATACCCAGCTCATACAGATGTTGTGAGAATTAAATGAGACAGGCTTATGAAGTGCTTAGGACAATGCCAGGCTCACTGTGAGCACCATATAAAAGTCTGCTGTTATTATTACTTCAAGAATTTAAAACTGTCATTCTGAGTCATGTGGCTACAAGATAAGAAAGACATGCAGCATATTTTCTTCTCAGCACTATGACCCTACATCACCATCTTTTTTCTACCAGGGCAATCACAGCTTAGATCATTTGAGGCAGAGGAATAAAGTCAAATCCTTTCTATTAATTTTTACAGATAGAGAACTTGAGGCTCAGAGAAGTGAAGGGATTTGGAAAAGGTCACATGGCAATTTTTCCCTAAATGATGGCCCTCCTCTACTCTCCATCTCCCTCTTTCTTCCCCTTTAGAGGTGATAACGGGTGTGATTCTTAATCTACACTATGTGAGTTATCCCTTAGCAACTATCTTCATGAGACTACAGGTTCTTGTTCCCCAGCCTTGGTAGTTATAAAATCCAGGCTTATCAGAACAAAAACAAAACACACCAAACCAAACAGAACATGGCAAAAAAAAAAACAAAAAAAAAAACTAACCCTAAAAAAAAATCATAGACTAAATGTAAGTAATAACCTAAATGAATTAAGAAACCACTGGGGTATTCCCTTGTATATTTCTGCCATGAAATCACTGGCCCTGTGAAAGGCTGGGAATGCAGGGATGCATAAGCTGGGCCATATCACTTTTACCTAATCCTACCTACCTTTCAACACCCTAGTAGCCTCTCATGGTAGTTCTTACTCTTTGCCCACCCCCTACAGATTTTAATAAGGTAACTCTTTGCCAATAGTGTGATGTTTTAGCCCAGAGAGTTCCGGGGACCTAAGGATTAATGGAAAGGATTATAGTATCCAGAACAGGAATCTCTTAGACTCATCATGGCTAAAAAACCCAGCTTTGACTGAGACCCTACTCTTTAGGAAGAACATTAGTAAATATTGTGTAAGTGACAACCAGGTAGAGAAGTCTTCAGGAGGAACTATCTTCAAAATTTTAGTTCTCAGTGAGAACTATCTTCAAAAATTTGAATGGCTATTGGGTGTTCAGGTTCCAGAAACATTACAAACTGAGTAACATGAATTTCTACTCCCTCTATAAACCCATAAAACTACTGGAAATGTGTAACAAAAAAAATATTTATTTCTTACAAGTATAGTTAAGCTCACAGAGTAAAATATCTAGGTACTAGAATTTTAAAAAGGGAACTTCTGCACACAGTAAAAAATTTCAGCTGATACTTTAAGACTCTAAGAAGGTATTTATCATATAGGTTATACTGCCTGGAGACTGGAATTCTGATGCTCACATAAGAGCAGAAGGGGCCCTGTGACGGATAATCTAGACTGATTAAGTGAAGACGCTGGGAAGGCAATTGCTTCCATTAAGTTCTACTCATAGGCTCAGGGGAACTCCAGTGATGCTTGCATCTTTCCAGAATTGCAGGTAAAGAAACAAAACCACCCCTGAGAAATAAAATCTTAAATCATCACCAAACACAATTGTGTTATACAAATTTGTACTGCTTACCTGGTAGATTGGTCAGAGTTCTTCAGAGAAATTGAACCAGTAGCATAGAAAGATAGAGACAGAGATGAAATAGACAGAGAGATGTTGATATAAATGTAAATAGATATAGATAGATATATGGAGAGCAAGGAAGAGATTTTAAGGAATTCACTCATGCAATTGTGGGGCCTAACAATTGTAAAATTGAGACAAGCCATCAAGCTAAAGACTAAGGAAAGAGCTGATTTTACAGCTCCTGTCCAAAGGCAATCTGGAAGTAGAACTCCATTTTTGTCTTTCAAGGCCTCCAGCTGATTAGTTGAGGTCTACACATTACACATATTATGAATGGCAATCTGCTTTAATCAATGTCTATGGATTTAAGTGTCAATCACATTTTTTAAAAAAAAGTCTTCACAACAACATCTGGACAGATGGGTATCAAAAAACTGGGTACCATGGAGTGAAAAAGCCTGGAGAAGTTCATGGTGGGAACTATTCACCTGAAAGACCAAGGTGGTTGGAACTTTTGGCCTCACCCCATTCCTAGCCTCCAGGGAGGGGGAGAAACTAGAGGTTGACTTCAACCAAAGGCCAACGATTTAAACAATCCTCCCTACATAATGAAAACACTATCAAAAGGAAGGGGTTTTGACAGTTCCAAAATTAGCAAACACATCCACATGTTGAGAAGATGGTGCATCCCAACTCCACAGGGTCAGAAGTTCCTGAGCTGAGGACCCTGCCAGACTTTACCCTATGCAGCTGGATGCTGATTCATATACCTTCTTGAAACAAGTGATAATAAGTAAAGTATTTTCCAGAGTTCTGTGAGCCCTTCCAGCAAATCATCACACCTGGAAAGGGAAGGTAGTGGGAACTAACAACTTTTCACCAAGTCAGACAGAAGTGAAGGATCCTGGGCAATCAATTTGCAGCAGGCAGCTGAAGTGGGGGAGTCTTGTGACTGAGGCCTTAAACCTATAAAGTCTAACACTAGCTCCAATTAGTATCAGAATTGAGTTGAATAGTAGGACATTCAGTTGCTATCCAGAGAGGAAATAGTTATGTGTGTGTGGGGGGGAGACATCCATTTAGTGTTAGAAGTGTTGTAAGCAAAAACAAGTTCAAAACTGGAGACATTTGCAGCACATTAAAAAATTAAGTATAAGCCTAAGCAATCTCTATAAAAATAGAAAAGGTAGGTGTGGTGGCATGTAACTGTACTCCCAGCTACTCAGAAGGCTGAAAGAAGATCACGTGAGCCCAAGAATTTAAGATTTCAGTGAACTGTGATCATGCCACTACCCTCTAGCCTGGGCAACAGAGACAGACCTTGTCTAAAAAGAAAAGAAGAAGGAGGAGCAGGGGGGGATTAGAGAAAAGATAATTATTCAAAGAAGAGAATTCAAACTTATAAAATTTAAAACAGTAAGAGGAAAAGATAAAATATAGAAAACTAAGGGGGGGGGTGGAGCAAGATGGTGCACCAGAAGGATTATTCAGCTGAGCCCTCCTAGTACAACTGGGGAAAAAGGAGAACCCAGCCATACCTGGTGTGGGGACCTTACCCAGAGTTCTAGCTCAGGGAGCACAGTGAAGAGATGGTGAACTGGATACAGCATGTGATCCAGAGTGGTGGAAATCTGACTCATTAGGTAAGTAATTGCAACCCACCCAGAATCAGCCCGCCGGGGGGGGGGGGGGCGGGGGCGCCGCCGCGCGCCCGCCCCGCGGCGCCCCCGCGGGGCCGGG
>CAUYPK010011752.1:0-118832 GCA_963574355.1 Loris lydekkerianus | reverse complement strand
GGTTTCCACTGTTTTTGTCTTCCTCCTGGGGTCCAGAAGTCCCTTGCTGGCTCCCTGTATCCTCAAAGGGATGATCATAGGCAGATCCCACCGGCCAGAGATGTCTGGAGTCTTGTCTCCCCAGATTCGCCAAGCCCAGTTACATGGAAGCTGTTACTCAGCCGCCATCTTTAATCCCTAGCCCCCTCACTTCTGCTTTCTGTGGCTCTGAATTCAACTGCTCTGGGGACCTAGAGCAAGAAAGTGGAATCACAATGACAGTGTCTGTCCTTTCACGTCTGGGTCATGTCACTTAATATGGTTGTGTCTTAAGTGGTTCCAGGATAACTCTGGTGGTCATTGGCCCCTGAGGCCATGCCATGCTCCTTGGCAGGGACCTGCACTGGTCCTGTACAGAGATGGCTGGTGGATGTGAGTGGCTGTCAGGGGGGCCAGACGCGGCAGGCCCAGATACTTCGTTCCAGACCAGCTCTCAGCACCTCCCCTTCCCCAGTCCCGAGCAGAATTGCTGGGCGAGGGTTAATCAACATTCAGTCATGTTTCCAAGTTTAAATGGAGCATTTGTTTAATTATGTGTAAGTAGCAATACATTGTGGCCATTATCTAAATCACTATTTTATTTCCTGGATGTGGTTTCATAATGCAGGGTTTCTGCTCCAGCCTAGCATCATTAACAGAGAAGAGTTAATGAATATAAAAGCGTAAAGGCTAATTACACTTTAATTTACAATCATGGTCTCATTTTGGGACCACATGAAATCTGTTTTGAAAACAATTAAAAAAAAAAAAAAAAAGCCCACTCTTGCCCTGGTAAGTGGAGGGACCCCGGCCAGGAGCCTGGCTCTGCCTGCCAGGTCGCTAAGTAGCATTGGCTGGACCAACCTCTGCCCTGGAGCCATGAGTGGGAGGCTGGCGGGGACAAGTTCAGCACCCTGTGACTTTGCCTTTTGTTTCCAGCAATTTTCCTTTTGCCTTCCAGCCTGCTCTTGTGGCTGCTGTTGAGAGCTGGGGAGCCCCGTCTGGAGCACCCTGGTCTGACCACGTGGCTGTCACATGGCCTCACATTGAGAAAAGTCAGTTGGAGTTAAGAGGAGAACGATTTGGGAGACTCTGACACCTACCCGGTTCCTGCTGTGGCCAGGCACTCTGCAGGACGCTGTAACAGATGTTATTTATTCTTCAAAATTGCCTACCATTGGTAATTAATTAGTCTCCATGAAATTTGATTTAGTCCTTCTGAAACGTTTTGTGGAACCATGAATTCATTGTTAATTTTCTTAGGTAAAATAACGACTTATGTACAAGAATGTCCTTATTCTTAGGAGATGAAAAGAAGTTTGGAGGTAAAAGGTCATTATGTCTGCCACTTTCAAATGGCTGAGGGGGAGACAAAAAATATGGAGAAAGAAAGAAATGGTAAAATAATAATAATAATAAACATTAAGTAAGCCCAGGAGTTTGAGGCTGCAATGACCATTGACAAACTGCACTCTAGTTTGGGCAACAGAGTGGATCCCTGTCTTAAAAAAAAGAAAAAGAAAGAAAGAAAGAAAAAGAAAAAGAAAAATAAATCCCAGATTTGGTCTGTGACTGGGGAAGCTGTCAGTGGCCACATTCTGCCTCCTGAGCTAAGGTGTTGGGGTGCAGGGAGCAGACACACACACAGAGAGAGAAAGAGAGAGATAAATGGTAAAAAGAAAAAAAAAAAATAGACAATGTGAGAATCCTTGGTGATAGGTAGGTATTCATGTACAATTCTTTCAGCTTCTCTATGTTTTGAAAAGTCTTACAATAAAAATGGGGAAGAAAGAAACATCATCTCACTGGCACTCTGATCTATTTTTGCCTTCTTTGCTTGTTTAAATAAAATCCTTTTCTTCCAGTTGAGAAAAGATCCATTTATTTGAGCCCAGCCTTTGCCTGTGTGATTTTTGTCATGGATTACTAGAGTCTCAAATAAGAATTAATCAGATAATTAATCAAACAAATATGCAAAATGCAAAAAAAAAAAAAAAAAAGTTCCATGCGGTCATATGTGATTCTGTCTTGTGTCTGTAGACTCCTGGGGCTACCAAGAGGGGGGGTGGGGAGTAGCTGGCTCTTTGCTGCTGGAACCCTCATGTCAGATTCCCTTGGAAGAGCAGCGGTTTGAGAAAACCCGGCCCCTTGCTGCCCACTGAAGGTGGGGGAAGCAGTAAAGGAGCTCTGGCAGGGGCGATTCCTCTAGGAATTCATCCTCAGGAAACATCCGGCCAGGGCACTTGCTGCTGCTTGGTTAATTATGTTAAAAATAAACCAGGGACAACTGGAATTAACAAGTTTTTCGATGAGATGAGGAAATCCCCATTCTGGAACGGTGACTGATAAAGCAAAATGAAAACTGCACGCGGCGTAATCCTTCGCAACCCGGAAAAACAGGTAATAGGTACCCACAAGCAAGTCTAAAGAGAAACTCAGACACTTCTTACAATTCAAACAATAGTGTGCATTTGAACACCTTCTGTATTTCTAGACAGATTTTGGAGGGTGTGTCCAGCTCATAAGTCCAAGGGCTGTGCTCATCCCCCAGCCCCCTTCGCCCCTTGTGGGCCGAGGGCTCCGGTGGCCTCATGTCTCCGCCCCTCAGGCCACAGCTGATTGGATTGAATGGACCCTGGTACCCAAGCCTGGCCAATGAGAGTGCCTTCCCGGGGAATTTACAAGAGGGCCTAAGAAATTCAGATTCAGGCCGCGTATGGTGGTTCACATCTGTAATCCTACCACTTTGGGAGGACAGGCAGGAAGGTCTCTTAAGGCCAGAAGTTAAAGACCAAACCAGCCGCGGGATGTGGTGACTCATACCTGTAGTCCTAGCATCCTGGGAGGTCGAGGTGGGAGGATCCCTGAACTCAGGCATTTGAGACCAGGGTGAGCAAGAGCAAGACCTGTTCTCTATTAAAAACAGAAAAGTTGTTGGGGCATTGGAGCTAGTGGCTGTTGTCCCAGCCACTCAGAAGCCTGAGGCAAGAAGATTGCTTGAACCCAGGAGTTTGAGCTGTGAGCTGGGTGACACCACAGAATTTTAGCCTGGGTGACAGAGTGAGACAAAAAAAAAAAAAGAAAGAAAGAAGGAAGGAAGAAAATGTAGCAAGACCTCATCCCTAAAAATAAAAATAAATAAAAAGAGGACAAAAAAAGAAAAGAAAGAAAGAAAAGAAAAAAGAAAGAAAGAAAAGAAAGGAAAAAAAAAGAAAAAAGAAAAAAGAAAAATTAACCGGGTGTGAAGTGCAAGCCTGTAGTCCCAGCTACTCAGGAGGCTGAGGCAAGGGGATCCCTTGAACCTAGGAGTTTGAGGCTGCAGTGCACTATGATGATGCCACTGCCCTTTAGCCTGGGTGAGAGTGAGACCTAGACTCAGTCTGTGACTGGGAGAGCCGTCAGGGGCTACATTCTGCCCCAAGGGCAGAGGAGCTGGGGTGCAGGGAGCAGACACACATACAGAAGCAAGAAACACCAGGAGCCTGGAGGGACCCATACCTTTCTTTCTTTTTTCTTTTTTTTTTTTGAGACAGAGTTTCACTACGTTGCCCTCAGTAGAGTGCTGTAGCATCACAGCTGATGACAACCTCCAACTCTTGGGCTTAAGTAATTCTCTTGCCTCAGCCTTCCAAGTAGTTGGGACTACAGATGCCCACCACAATGCCCAGCTATTTTTTTGTTTTTGTTGTCTTTGTTTGGCAGGCCCTGGCTGGGTTCCAACATGCCAGCTCTGGTGTATGTAGCTGGTGTCCTAGTTGCTGAGCTACGGGCACCGAGCCTAAATTCTCCTTTTTAATGTTTTGCTTGGCTGGAGTGGGTTTCTGTCACAACCAAAATAGTCCTCACTGGGGAAGGGAGAGGGAAAATCAGTCCTAACTAATGATTAGTAAAGAATTAGTAAAATAGGGCAGCACCTGTGGCTCAAAGGAGTAGGGCGTTGGCCCCATATACCGGAGGTGGCAGGTTCAAACCTGGCCTGGCAAAAAAAAGGAATTAGTAAAATAATACATGTTTCAATACATGTTTAAAGGATAGGAATTAGGACCAATTACTGCTGGGGCACCTCCCACTGTACTGCAGACACTCAGATTCACCCTCCATCCTCCCTGCTCTGCTCTGTTGCAAGGCCCACCCTGCAGCTGCATTTCCCACTCGGAGAGACAGGAGGGCAGTAGGCAGGGACAAGCTGGGGTATTTCTCCCCTCCTCTGCTCCATGAGCACCTGTTGGCAGTGGCTGCACCTGCTCTGCAGTGCCAGCTCCCCTCAGGTGCATCCTCCCAGGCTTCGGTTCCTCCAGACAGCAGAGTGGCTTCCTGCTATGAAAATCTCTGGGTCACAGCCCATCCGTCTGTTCTCTCAGATCTTCTGGCACTTGAGTAATCAATTCCCTGTATCAAATTCCTCCTGTTTGTGTGTTCTCCTGGTGGGATGCTGATGGATACATGCATATCATCTCACTTTATCCTTGAAACACCCCTCTGAGGGAGGCCTTAATACCTCCACTTAGCAGATGAGGACAGCAATAATCAGAGAAGCTAAATAACATGCCCCAATGTCACCAGCTTGTCACAAAGCTCTGAAATCAAGCTCCTATCACTATATTTCACGGTATGGCTTTTTACAGTCTTCTCTATTGTTAGAAAGAAAAGTTATTAAAAAAATCAGGCAGGGTGCAATCAGGCTCATGCCTATAATCCTAGCATTCTGAGAGGCGGAGGCAGGAGGATCTCTTGAGCTCAGGAGTTGGAGACCAGCCTGAGGAAGAGAGAGACCCTGTCCTTACTAAAAATAGAAAAATGAGCAGGGTATTGTAGCAGGAGCCGTACTCCCAGCTACTTGAGGAAGATTGCCTGAACACAGGAGTCTGAGGTTGCTGCGAGCTAGGCTGACACCAACATGCACTCTAGCCTGGGTCAACAGAGTGAGACTCTGTCTCAAAACCCACCAAAAACCAAAACCCAAAAATCCAAACATGGGTACGAAAACATTCTAAGTGCAGCCTTTCCCTGCCCTGCGCAGCTGGGTGAGCGTAGGACTAATTGGAAGGCTCTGAGGTGGTCCTGCTGGCCTGGGAAGCTTCTTTAAGCAAGTCTAGCCTCTCCCAAGGCTAGAGACAGATCCTCAAACCCCACACCTCTCCCTACTAGCTGTGAGACCACAGGCATGTGGCCTCCCTCTCTGAGCCCCAGGTCTCAGCAGGAGAAGTCATCTCTAGATGGTGAGCTCCTCCAGATGCCCTGGCTCTCAGCAGGGCCTGGCACAGAATAGGCCTCAGGCAGTGATTGATGTGTGGCCTCATGTCTATTGCCAGAGCTCTGGGCTCCTGTGCAGCCATCGGCACACAGAGGGGGTAGGGGAGCAGATACTGTGCTGAGCCTTACTCACCAAGGGCTCTCTGAGGTATATGACAAACTTCAACTATTCTACTCATTTACTTAGGATTTTTCTTGCTTCAAAAAAAAAAATTATGTTTGTCTCTAACATCCATAAAATGCTGATCTTGAAGGGCTGGTTATATATTTTTTATGACATATATGAAATTTACATGTAACTGACAAAATTAAAAATGCTCCCTGGGGCCAGAGGCGGTGGTTCACGCCTATAATCCTAGCACTGGGATGCCAAAGCCAAAGTGAGAGGACTGCTGAGGTCAGGAGTTTGAGATCAGGCTGGGCAACAAAGAGAGACCCTGTCTCTTCAAAAATGTAAGAAAAATTAGCAGGGCATGGTGGAATGCACTGGTAGTTCCAGCTACTCAGGAGGCTGAGGCAGGGGTATTGCTAGAGTCCAGGAGTTCAAGCCTGCAGTGAGCTATGATGATGCCACTGTATTCTAGCCTGGGCAACAGAGGGAGGTCTTACTTTAAAACAAACAAGCAAACAAATAAAATACTTCTGGGAGACACTGAGAAAATGTCCCTACCACCCATCATCAATAGTGTGACCCGGGGAGAGGGCCCATCAGGCTTCAAACAGTGACTCCCCCTCTATTAGCTGGGTGACACTGGGCCAGGGGCTTCCCTTCTGCAAGCCTCAGTTCTCTTCCCTAAAAACGGGAAAACCCTGGAGCCTAATTCTGGGGTTATTGCTCGGGTTCCTTCAGCTAATTCAGAGGCCCAAGGAATGTGGCAAGAGGCTGCAGTCATTGGTGTTGCTATTGTTTTATCATCATCATCAGAATGTCAGCAGGCTGCACAGGTCCCAGTGGCCTGGGGAGGTGTGGCCATGGATTGAGGGCCAGTGTCCAGGGGTCCCCGGTGGCCCCCAGGCTGGGCACAGGGAAGGGAGGCTCTGCTCCTGCTGCCGTGATGCTGCTGCCATTACTGCTGAGGGCTGGAACCTCAGTCCCGCAGCTCCTCAAGGAGACACAGACTTCTGGCCTGCAGATCAGCACGCTTGCGCTAGGGCCCATGGCAGCACTTAGCACACCACTGCCACTGGCCTGGGGGCGCTGGGAAGTATCTGCCTCTCTCATGATCTTCCTGCCTCCCCATCCCCCCTGCACTGGCAGCTCCTCTGGCCAGGCCTGACCTCCTTTGTGCATCCAAAGCACATTTCCCCTTCTGGACATCTGGGGAATTGGCTTAAGTCTCTGTGTTTTGGAGTCAGAGGGACCTGGGTGCCAATCCTGTCCTACCACATGGGAGTGCCCTGAGTCTCGGCTGCTGCAGGGGCGATGGCAATGAGGAGGATACCTACTGTGTGGGTTCAGCCATGCAGCAAGTCCTTACTGAGCTGCTTACTGGGCTCAGGGAGGGGTGGGGAGTGGCAGTATGGCTCTGAGAGTGCAGCCAGGAGCAGGTGTGGACCTGGCAGTCTGGGGATGACTGCAGCACCCACTGAACCCTCACCGTGGTCACAGTGCAGTGGCTGAGTGCTGGAGGCTGGGTGACCATTCCACCCTCCTGGGCCTCCTGTGGCGGGGCCATGATTGCCCCACATCAAAGGTCACCTGCTGTGTATGGCTGAGCAGGGATCTGAACCTGCTGGGCGTGGCTGTCTCAGGCCACACAGTCTCTCTGTGACACTTCTAGCTGCCTCAATTCTTCCGTTGTACCTGTTGCAGGATTGAGTGAGAATTCACGGCAGTTAAGTAAGTGGATGGTGTGCCCCTAGTCCAGGGTCAGGGCCAGTCACCTTTTGAGGGTTGTGGTCCAAACTAGTATCTTTGAAAGTTCTGAATCTGCAATATCTGGGATGGGACACATCTGATGTCCTGGGGACAGCCCCCTCCTATCTCTCCATTGGCAGAAAGCAGCCCTCACCCACCTCAGTTCCTCTCAAGGCTGGGGGGATAAGCAGCTCCTTGCCCATTTTGGGCTGATTCTCCTCCAGCTGCCGTGCACAGTTATCCAAGTTGTGTACTGTACCATCCTAAGGGCACCAAGACACAGCAGATTTTCTGAAGTTAGACAATTTTCTTTCTTTCTTTCTTTCTTTCTTTCTTTCTTTCTTTCTTTCTTTCTTTCTTTCTTTCCTTTCTTTTTTGTGAGACAGAGTCTCAGTATGTCGCCCTCAGTAGAGTGCGGTGGTGTCACAGCTTGCAGCAACCTCAAACTGTGGGCTCAAGCTATTCTCTTGCTTCAGCCTCCCAAACAACTAGGACTACAGGCGTCTGCCACAACGCCCAGCTATTTTTTTTGTTGCAGTTGTCATTGTTGTTTAGCAGGCCTGGGCTGGGTTCAAACCTGCCAGCCTCGGTGTACGTGGCTGGCGCCATAACCACTGTGTTATGGGCGCCGAACCAAATTTTCTTAAAGATGGGAGTAAAGTGGAAGTAAGGGTGCCTTTCTATAGCTCTCACGGAGATGTGACATGAACAAGAATAATTTCTTCTTTGGGAGAACAATACCTCAAATCTAGTGAACTCACATTCATCTTTCAAAGTTTAGCTCCCAGGACCCTCCCTCTATGCCAGGGTCACTGCCCACTTCCCCACCCAGGGCTGCTGCAGTCCCTTCATGCCCTCTGTCAGGCTGTGAGCTCCTAGGGGCAGTGGAGCTACAGTGGATGAGTGGTCTCCCTCACCCCTTGGTTTTAGCCTTTGCCCAGGAAGAGAGTTCATGGGTATCCTGGAAGGTCTAGTGTGGGGCAAACCAGGAGGCCATATGGGATATCATAGGCAGCTGCAGGGAGGAGAGTTGGTCCAAGTCCCCCACGCCCGTTTTACAGACAGGAACACCAAGGCCCAGAGTAGAGAAGGACTTGCCCCAGTTCCGTCAGTGAGTTAGGAGCACCAGCCTCATCATCCCCACTGGGACTGTCTGAACCTGCTTCACATTATATGGTGGGGAAGCAGCCAGGGGCTGCAGAGAGGCTGGCACTGAGAACAAGGATGTGGAGATGCCCAGCCTGTTTCTCCCTTGCCCATGGCCTGGAAGTCATTTCCACCATACGCAGCTTTCCAGGTGAGTTCCAATGTAGACCTGGATGTCCAACCCCTTAGAGATTGATTCTTGGGCAGAAGTGTGTGTCTGTGGGGGTTGGGGATCCAGGCTCAGGGTCCTGGGGCCACAGTGAAGACCCTGCCTGTGGCCGCCTGGACCCAAAGGGATGCCCCCTGCCCCTGCCTGCTCAGCCCCCATCCCAGCTCCCCTCCTCATCTGACGATCCACTTCATCCTTTGGAGATTTATTCCCGGGCTGCCAAGCCTGGAAATAATTTGCTGACAAAGGCCCATCCCCGGCAGGTGCTTTAATTGGTTTTGTGGGAGCAGTCCTATGTAGAAGGAAATAGAAATTATGGCGGTACTGCTCGTCCTTTCTCTGTAATGGAGACTTTGCAGGGTCTGGGGCGGGGGGAGGGGAGGGAAAGGCAGGCAGCTCTGAGGAAAGCAGAGAAATGGTCACGGGAGACCGTGGATCTTTCTCTGAGGGTGCAGGTGCTTGGGCCTGGGCTTTCTGGGGCTCAGCCCCATTATCAGACAAGGGTAGCTCCTCATCCTCCCACAGCTGAGTGTGAGAGGCCTCAGGAATGAGGGGGCAATTTTCTTTCTTTCTTTGGGGACAGCGCTGGGGTTATAGCTCCTGGTCTCAGTCACCATCCATCTCAAGCCACTAGCCCCTGCTCAGTGGCACTTTCTAAAACACAAATCAGATGGGTTCCTCTTTGGCTCCAGCCCTTTCCATGGCTCGCATCGTTCTCAGGATGAAGGCAATTTCCTTAAATTGACCTTCAAGGTCCTTCATGGTCTGACTTCTGGTGGTCTCCCCAGCCACACTGCCCCCTCCCTCAGACAGTCTTCTGTCTTCCCCGGTGGGCTCCAGTCTAGTACACAGGTCCATACTCTTAACCATCAAGTTATAGATGAAACCTGCCAAGCTTCCCCTAAGCCCCATGCCTTCCCTTGAAATACTCCCCCCTGCCTTTGTCCACTGACACACTCCTACTCACACTTCAAAGGCCACTTGATGTCACTTCCTTGGAAAGCCTTGCTTAATGAATTTCTCCTACCTCTAATTTCTCTTCTGGGCTTCCCCAATTCCCAGGCAAGTCTTCCATCTCAGCTGTGACCTCTGGGTTTTTCATTGTCTGTGCCAGTGTCTCTTCCCTCCATTTCCTTTCTCAACCCCAAATTGGGAGCTCCAGCTGAATTGCTATTGATCCTACAGGATGAGGATTGCAGTCCTGGAGGCTTAGATAAGTCCAAGATTCTGGGTCCTGGACTCTTGTCTTACCTGAGCAAGAGCAGCCTGGACCATCACTTCTCTGTGTGACCCTGAGCCTTGGCCCTGTGTCTCTGTGGACTCAGTTTGCCCATTTGTAAAACAGGAGAGTCAATCTAGAGGCATCTGACACTTGAGGACTCTAAGGGCCAGTTTTGGCCTGGAACCTCACACCAGGTGATGAATGTGTGAGTTAGAAGCCACTTCCTATGCCAGGCTGGGTCATGACACAGGGCCTAATGATGCTTGTCCAGCCTGGGTTCCTGGTGTTGGCTGTGGACTGGGCCGGTAGGCCCTGGCACGCTCAGATGAGTATCAAATCAGGGCTGGAACTCAGCTTTGCCACTTGCCTACCTGCCTTGTGAGCTGGGCAAGTCTCTTGGCCTCATGGAACCTGTTTTGTCTGTAGAATAAAGGGAATAAGAACACAGCCATGTGCCACATGACAGTGCTTCAGTCAACAAGGGACCATGTATATGACGGTGGTCCTGCGGGATTATAATGCTGTGTTTTTACTGTGCCGTTCCTCTGTTTAGCTGTTTAGACACACACATCCTCACCATTGTGCTATCATGGCCTCCGGCATTCAGCAGTTCTGGTAGCACAGCATGGTGCCCAGGGATGACAGGCTACACCACACAGGGGTGTGTAAGAGGTCACGCCATCTGGGTGTGTGTAAGTGCACTCTGCGATGCTCATACCACAATGCATTTCTCAGATCACATCCCCATTGTTAATGGAGTGCCACTCCACAGTGCTGATTGGCTAAGGGTCACGGGAGGGACTTTCAGGGCACTCTCAGTGCGCTCACGTGTCATCCATTCAAGCACTGGGTGGTGTGTCCCTGCTGTACCTAGCAGGGGATGGGGGGCAGTGACTGAAGGATCAAGGTCTAGACAACCATAATGGCCTACAGAGCTCCAGCCAGGGCAAAGGGCCTACCAGGGCCTTGGTTTCTGGGGTCTATGGTGGGGAATAAAGCTGGGTCTCCCAGGGTCTTCTGGTGTGATTTTCTCTAAGAATCCAGGACAATGTTAGACAGGGGGTGCATGTGGGGGCTCAGAGGAGGGCTGGGGGCTTGGGTGGAGAAAGAGGCAGGGGTGAGGAGGGTGGCATAGGGAGGGTCTGTGTTACATCTGCAGGGTCAGTGATCTGGCAGTGGGCCCAGGAGGTTGCAGGCCACATCTAACCCACCCATATGTTCCCCATTTCCACATATCCCAGAGTCAAAGTGCACCCTAGTTTCCCCACTTTCTGGCTGTGGGCCTGGGCCTCAGTTTCCCTTTCTGTAAATGTGGAAGCAGTCTTTTCCCGTGTTGGTGTGGTGGCGGGTCTGGTACTGGGCTTCGGGTGTGGGCTCTGGCCGTACTCTCAGGACCCTGGACAGAGTGAACACCCCGTCCCCTTCCACAAGGACTGAGCTGGAGGACTGAGACAAGCAGCGCTGTCTGCTGCAGACGGCGCCGACACTGCGGTGGGCAGTGGTCCTCACGACACTCCAGGGAGAGGAAGAGACAGAGAGGCGAGACAGACACGCCACGGAGCCCACTGGGCGTCCTGGGGCCAGGAATCAATCCTGCGGAGTCCGGACCGTAGGTGGCGCCACGAGGCTGCTGTTGGGCCTCCCTTTCCGGGCCGAGGGTGGCGCAGAGCCGGGACCCGCGGGGCGCGGGCACACTGCTCTGCGTGTCTCCGCCGCTAGCGGTCCGTGGGTCGGTGGAGGCCCCGTGTGTGTGTGGGGCGCCAGGGTTCTCACCCGGGCCAAGGCCAAGACCCAGACGGACGCTCGGGCGGGCATCCTCGGCGGCTGGCCGCCCTTCACCCTACACCGCCTCCCAGCGGCCACAGCAGGGCCTCGGCTACGAAGGCTCCACAGACACTGGCCCGCACCCTCGTGGCCGCGGGCGTGCGCGAGAGTCGGTGCCTGAGTGGCAGCTGCCGCCAATCCACCTTCGTCGGCCGAGTGGCCGCGGGTGGGGACGGGGCGTGTAACCGGCTGTGTGCCGTGGGGGCCGCCGTGGGTGCACTGGTGCGGGTGCGAGTGCAGGGGACTCCCTCCGCCTTTGTTCCCGCGCCTGCTCCTCGGCAGCTCCGGGCGCTGGCCAGGCCGGGAGGCCCGGGCTGCGAGCTGAGCGGGTTGGGCCGAGCTGTGCGGGTCTTGCTAACATCACACCCGCCGCGGTCCCTGCCTCCTTTCCCAAAGGGAAGCCTGAGTCGGCAGAGGGTCGCGATTCCTGTTTGAGGGTAATGGAGCCAGATAAGGGAGCTGACCCCCTCGCTACCCTGGATGTGGACCGGGCTAGAAAGTGGCATCTGAGCCGGGGGTGGGGCCTAGGGTGGAGGTTGTCCCTGACTCCAGGCCCCGCAGAGAATCCGCACGTGCACTCTGGTAGTGAAGGTCGCCAGCTGTCTGTGTCTGCAGGTTGCCTGCCTTTGGCTCCTTCCCAGTTCAGGGGCTCCTGGCACCTACAAGCAGGGGCTCATATATGGGGTGCACCCAGGCCAGAGCTGGCCGGACTTGTGGTCCTTGCTAGCATGCGAATAGGAATGTGATGTTCTCAGAAGAGGGGACAGGAAGACACCGTTGCAGGAGCCAGAGCTTGGAGGCCTCAATGCCAGAAAAACAGAAATGTGAAATGTGGACTTTCTCCCACAGGGTGTGGGGGCAATCTTCCCACCACCCCACTCCCACAGACACAGACACACACACACTTTGTGATCTGGAAGGGCTGCTTGCCTTCTCCAAGCTCTGAACAAAACAGGCCTCAAGGTAACTTGATTTGGGGGTATCCTTCCCTTTTATAGCAGCAAGCCAAAGTCGCAGGGAAGGGGGTGTGGCCTGGGCTGGCACCATCCTGGTGCTCTGATTGGTTCAGAGATGAACATGTGACCCACTGCTGGCCAATCAGGGACTTTTCTGCTGGATCCTGGCCCTGCCTAGTTCTTCCCTTGGTTTTTAAGTCCCAGCCCCACTCTCTTTGATGATCAGGTTACTTAGTGGAAGGGGGTCATGGCAGTAGATGTAAGAATCACTGCAAAGGGGTCTTGCAATGTGGGAGACACACAGGACACTACTCCCCCAAAGCCTTCCTGACTTGAACTTGTTTGCCTTCTCTCTGTCCTCCCATGGAGAAAGGTGTGAGCAGTTTAGAATATAGCAGTGACACTGCCAGGGCATTCCCCCTGGGAGAGGAGCATGAGGTCCAGCGTTGAACAAAACTCCCTGAGTGAGCGGGACAAGCTACTGCCCCTCTGTGAATCTTCGTTTACTTGTGTGTAAAATGGGATGAGCACTTCCTCTTTCGAGATCATTATAAGGACTGAGGCACAGGAAGGCAGACCTGGCTGGAGCAGCAGGAACGGCTGTCACTGTGGGCACCAAGTGTATGTGTGTGTGCATGCATGTTTGTGTGTGTGAGAGAGAGAGAGAATGATGGGGGGAGCAGGGTTCAGCCCTGGGATGGGGAGGAGGGAGGAGGAATGCAAAGGCGCAGGGCCCAGGACCCTCTTCTTGCCTTGCCACAGATCAAGGGTGGGGGCTGCTGTTTCCCTGGTTGGTAGAGAGGCCCCCGCCTCCAGCTGAGGCACAAGGAATTGGGAGGATCCAGAGGTGAAAGGGAAGGAGCAGAGTGATCACTGGGGTGGCCCCTGGTGGAAGGAGAGGAGATGCTGCCGAGGGCTCTGCGCCCCACTGAGGGCATGTACCGGGAACATAGGTCACTGAAGCAGAAGCCCAGCAATGACCCTTAGTCACATCCGTGCTGTCTCTGCCCACAGTCCCTCCTCATCCCTCACTCTCTTCCTGCCTGCTCTGCCTTGAGTCTTTCCCTCGGATCCACTCACCGGACAGCCAGGCAGCTCTCACATCCAAGCATGATCTTGAGCTTCCCAGCTTAAAACCTAAACACACCTCCTGGTTGCCTGCTAGACCAAGTCCTGAGTTCCCAAGCTGCCCTGGGGAACTCTCCCTGCCCCTCCAACTCCTGCCCTTATTGTGCCTCCATCCTTACATGCTGGGCGAGCGGGTTCTGCTGGGCCCCTCCATCCTGGAAATGTCAGGCCTGGGGGAGAGCACTTAGGGACACAGGCTTTGGAGCGTGAATCAGGACTCTTCTCTGTCCTAGCTGTGTAATCACAAAACCAGGCAAATCCCATCTGCTCTGAGTTTCTATTTCCTGATCGGCAGGACAAGGACAGTAATGTGAGTACCCATCTCCCAGGGGAGTTGTGGGGTATAAAAACATTCAGCCCTGGGTCTGGCACCCAGAAAGGGCCAGGCATGTGTGAGCCATGATGTTACTGTTTTCACGCGTGCCTGTCTAAGGAAGTCTTGTTCAGCTTGAACCCAGTCTCCAGGAAGCTCTTGCTAGTCACTGCTCTCACCCCTCAAGGTGGTGTGGAAGGACTGAGATCACTGGACTGTGGCTGCCATCACCCATTGGGGCGGCTAGTGTCCCCCAGGAATTCTGCCCCTAACAGGGGAATCTGGGGGGTGGAGGACACAGGGCCATGGGGACAGAGAGCTCTGAGAGCAACCAGGAGAATAGAGTCTCTAGGGAACTGGCATTATTTCCAGATAATTGCAGCTATCAAGAAAGACTCCACCTCCTATCCCAGACAAAGGGAGGGAGACCTCTGGGTCCTGAGTGAGGAAAAGTTTGGCTCATGCCAAGTAGCTTGGGCAGAAAGGTGGGCCTGGTGCCCACAGGGAAGAAGTGACACAGTGAAGAGAAGGGCAGAGGTCATGGTTAACGCACTTCTTTCCAAGTGCTCAGCTTTTTGTTGTTTTTATTGTCTAGGCCTGTAGTTCTCAACCTGTGAGTCGTGACCCACAGGAACTGTATTAAAGGGCCACGGCATTAGGAGGGTTGAGAACCACTGGTCTAGGCTGATGAAAAGTGTGCTTTTTTCCATCATGAGAAAATTGGAGAGGGATCACTTCTAGTCATCACATACGTGGCTTCACATCCTTTTGTCTGTGATCCTGTTGCTAACTACTGTCAACTGTCCCTATTTTGGGGAAATCGGGAGTGGGGTGGAGGGTGAGTTGCGGGTCCCCACCTCCCCATCTCTGGCCTCCCCATCTCCATGCCTCCCACATCTGACCTTCTTGGGGGTGGTGGCTCCCACCCCAAGTAGGGTGGGCACCGAGGACAAGCATCAGAAAGATTGGAGGGATGCTGAAGCCTAGGGGTTGGCAATTTGCTCATTCAGCAGGAGTCATTTATTGAGTGCTTACTGCTTCCTGGGAGCCAGGCTAAGCATTTCGTGTCCTGCTTCCATGGGGCCCAAGCTTCTGGGGGCTGGGCACTAATTATGCACTATTTGATTTACAGAAGGGGAGTGCTTATAACAGGGGCTGGTTTCTACTGGGAGTACCGAGAGCTAAGACCTCAAGGGTGAGTCAATGAGGGGCCCCAAAAAGACAGTTTATTTATTTATTCTTTTATTTATTTTTGAGTCTCACTTTTTCCTCAGGCTAGAGCACCATGGGCTCAGTCTAGCTCACAGCAACCTCAAACTCCTGGGCTCAAGCGATTCTCCTGCCTCGGCCTCCCAAGGAGCTGAGACTACAGGTGCCCATCACCATACCTGGCTAATTTTTCTACTTTACATAGAGACAGGGTCTCACTCTTGCTCAGGCTGGTTTTGAACTCCAGAGCTCAAGAATCCTCCTGCCTGCCTCAGCCTCACAGGGTGCTAGGATTATAGGCGTAACTACCATACCTGGTCCTAAAAGGATAGTTTAGACAAAGGAGCTAGCTAGGTGGGTGCAGAGCCTGAGGTGGGAAGGACATGGTTTTCTGAAGATAGGAGGGCAGGCCATGGAGCTAGGGTTCTGAGAGCAGGTGCATGGCAGGGACCGAGGCAGGTGAGGCCTGTGGAGGACAGGCTGGCAGGGCCGCAGACCCTGGGGAGGACTTTGAGTTTTGTTCTAAGCCTACAGGAGCAGCCACTGGAGGGCGCTAAGCAAGGTGGGGCTGGGGCATAGAGAAGTGGTTGGACCTAAGTTTCCAAAGGCTCCCCCAGCTTTTGACAGGAGGGTGGCTGGAAGGTGTGGAGAGCTGTCACACATGTCCAGCAGGAGGAGGGATGGAAGGCCCAGGGAGGAGGTGGTGGATAGGGAGATGACAGCTCTTCTGAGGGACGGGATGTGTGGAGCAATGGACAGGAGGCCCAAGGGTCCCCCTAGGTTTCTGACTTGGACAGCTGGATGATGACAGAATCACTGCAGGGAGAAGCAGGTCTGGGGTGCCCAGCTGGACCTAACGGAGGCCCAGGTAAACCTTCAGCAGTGATCCCTGCTAGGTTCTGAGAACTGGGGGACCTGTGTGTCCTGTTCACCTCACACATGTTTAGTTTTCTGATAACTAAAGAATGTGGGTCCTGGGCAGATGGCCCCATGGCCATGGACAGGCTGCTCTGCTCTGCCAGGAGGGCTTGGCTGCCTAGAGTGTCCCAGTCACTGTCACCTTGGGACAGGAAGGGCCAGGGAAGGACAGAGGGTCCGAGTGCCTCAGGTGGACAGGTGGGCAGGTTTGTCCAGGCCTCAGCTCCCTGGTGTTTGGGTCAGGAGAGCAGACTGGGTTTGAAGCCTGTGGGCCCCTCATAGTGTATGCTGGGTTGGGGGAGGCTTGGATCTGGTCCTGGGGAGGCAGAGTATGGTCGGGGCAAGGAGCATTGTTTCTGGAATCAAAGAGGCCTGGGATGGATTCCGGCTAACCTTTATACTGACTCTGTTAGGCACTGGGGCCTCTGAGCCTCAGTCTCCTCATCTGCAAAATGGGAATAATGATAATCCCCACCTCATAGGATTGTCAGGAAGATTAAAGTTAGCATGCATATAGGGAGTGCTTGGCGCAGTGCACAGTACGTGCTCGATGCATGTTAATTGTTATTGTTACCATTATAGGTTCTGGATGCACCAGTAAATGGTCCACCTTCAGACCTTTGCAAATGCTGCTTCTTCTGCTCAGAGTGTCCTCGTCCAGTTGGCATCCTCCTCCTTGTCCTTCAGTGCCCAGGGCAGGGTCTTCTCTGGCAGCACTCTGAGGCCACCCCTGCACCCAGCCAACTGCATTCCTCCCCCGAGTGCCAGCCTGTGCCTGTGTGCCCTCTTCTCAGTGGTTACCCCTCCCTCCCCAGCTGGCCTCTGAGGCACTGGGTCTGGTTTCTCCTGTGTCCCCAGGGCCTGGCAGGGGCATGTGGGATGCTGTACAGCTTAGTGGGGCTTAGCCTGGGCTGAGTGAGGTGTGAGGAAGGGGGCCCAAGGTGGGCCAAGGTCCCTGCTGTGGAAATAGAGGGGAGTTGAACCCACATGGAAGAGGCAGTGACTTTGCTCAGGTCATGCTTGAGCACAAATACAGGTGACAAGGAAATAAGAAACATGGGGTCATTGTCAGGCGCTAAGACCCAGGAGGCAGGTGGCCTAGACCTGAGGGCACAGGCAGTCCAGTGAGGCCCACTCTTTCGTTGGCCCTGGGCATGGGTCAGTTCTAGGCCTTTCTCCTCAGCCCAAGTGGGAGACTTGGTCAGCCTGGTGTTGGGATTTGAGAGGACAGGAGGGATTTTATGGCCTTCGTGAGGGGAGGTGGCAGACGGGCAGGGGGTAGATGGCTTTCCCGGAATCCCAGATCTCACTTTAATAATTTGTCTCAGAATTAATGTCCATTCACGCCGTCTTCCCTGTTCCAGCTCATTGGAAGATTAAATAAAACCCCTCACCCCGCACCCCACGGAGGAGGGAGACCAGCCCTGTTCTTTCTGGCTGGGCTGGCTGCCTGAAGCCAGAGCAAGAAATAAATCTCCCAGAGAAAACCACTTTGCTCACACGATTTCAATCCAACAGGGCACAGTGGCCCCAGTCACTTCTTGTTTTATTTAGCTGATAATCTTTTATTATATCAGGGGACCCTTGCAGACATGCCGTGTCTTTCCTGGCCATAGCTTCTCCGAATAGCCGGTTGCCCAGGCCTGCCTCCTGGGCCTGCCAACCCTGCACTCTTCTGTTCCCAGGCGTCTTCCCCTCACTGCGGGGTAACTGTCAGTGCTTAGAAGGTGGGTTCTTGGTCCAGGGTCTGGGGAAAAGGCTGGCAGTGGCCCAGCCAGGCCTCTGGGGCGCCCTGCCTGCTAGATACCAGGCCTGGGGCCGCCACCCCAGGCGGTCAACAGAGGTGAGAGTCACTCATTCACTCAGAAAGCTGCCTTTTCTCCACCGGACTCTGGGAACAAGGGGCGTTGGACTGACAGGCAAACAGGTTGGCCTCTTCTTAGAGTCACAGCCGTGGGAGCTGCCGCCTTTGTTTTCCTGCATCACTTGGTTACTGCATCCTGCCCCTGTATCATTTTTCCTGACTTGGGCATATTCTTGTTCCCATTTGGTTTTATTTCTATTTTTTTTTTTTTTTTCTTTTGAGACAGTCTTACTATGTCGCCCTCACAGCAACCTCAAACTCTTGGGCTTAAGCGATCCTCTTGCCTCAGCCTCATGAGTAGCTGGGACTACCGGTGCCCACCACAATGCCCAGCTATTTTTTTGTTGTAGTTGTCATTGTTGTTTAGCAAGCCTGGGCTGTGTTCGAACCTGCTCAGCCCCTAACCACTGAGCTACGGGCGCCGAGCCCATTTGGTTTTATTTCATTTGGATCATCAAGTACAGAAACCAACATATAAATTAATAATGCTAAGAAATATAGGAAGCTGCTAAGGTATTCTAAAAGTAAGTAAAAACAAATCTTCACATCACAGATGCATGTGATTGATAGTGATAATGAATTCTTTTAGTTAAGGGGTCAGGAGAGAAAATTTTACAGCTAGTTAAGGTACCGACCGATTACTACTTTGCCCCATATTTGTTTTTGTCTTACTACCTTTTTAGCATACCTCTTTATACTACTGCCAGTTAATCTTCTTATAGATTAACAACTTTCCCACACAGAATATGTTCTTTGAGTTTATAATCATATTTACCTTTCAGAGTTCAATCTGGTCCAGTAGTGTTCTGTATTCTCACTGGAGTCTGATAAATGTTATGTAAATAAAGATTTGGTTCTGATTTCTTAAATATATTTCTAGTTTTTAAGTTAAAAACAACTTCTTATTTGGAAGTAATTATAAACTTACAGGAATTTGCAAAAATAGTATGGATAATCCTGGGTACCCCTTATTTAGCTCCTCCCCAAGTGATATTTTGCATGACGGTGGTACGGCATGAAAACCAGGAAACTGACAGGGCGTGCATGTTAAGCAGACACGGCCTGATTCAGATTTCACCAGGCTTTACACACTTCGGTTCCTGTGCCTGTGTGTTTACGCATTTTAATACTATGAGTGAGTTCGTGTGACTCAGATGTATTTAATGTCTATTTTTATTTCTCCTAACTTTTGAATTTGGGGAGTATAACTTTCATAGTGTAAGGTAGAGATCTTAAGTGCACAGCTCAGTGAATGTTTTACATTTGGCCGTCCCCCGGAGCAGGGCAGTCTTGGTTGTTCTTGCGGAACAGTTCGTGCCCCAGGTCCGACTCCTTTTGAGTGTGTGGAGTGTGAGTTCAGGGAGGTCCCGTGGGTGCCTTTCATCAGGGGTAGAACTCGCTTCCTTTATTGCTGTGGCTCAGCCCAGAGAGTCTGTGTTGATTGCACATCTGCAACACATGTTATACTTTTTTTTTAAAAAAAGGGCCCTGGGCAGTGTTCCAAGCACTCAGGGCAGGGGCTGAACTGGACAGACCCTGTCTCCGCCCTAACTGAGCTCAGACCCTGTGAAGGAACAGCAAGAGAGTGAGAGGGCTCAGGGTTATGACAGGGGCGGTGGCTTGGAGAAGCGGTTCAGTCCTGATGAAAGAGAAGAGCAGAAAAGGGGAAAACCGAGGGCACGGCTAGACAAATGCTTGGTGGTAGGATGGGAGTGTGGGAGAGCTTATGTGGGACAGGGGTGGGTTCAGGGCTGGGCCCAGTAGGAGAGACCACCAGGGCTGTGGGTGGCTTTGAGGAGCAGGGAGGAGTGGGGACTTTACCCTGGGGGTTGGGCTCTGGGGCCAGGAAAAGGCTTTGAGCAGGGAACAGCAATGCTCCTAGGTAACACATAAACAGGCCAGGTGTGGTGCCTTACGCCTGTGATCCTAGCACTCTGGGAGGTTGAGGCAGGTGGGTCACCTGAGCTCAGGAGTTTGAGATCAACCTGAGCAAGAGTGAGACTCTGTCTTTACTAAAAAAATAGGTGAAAAATTAGGTGAAGTAGTAGACGCCTGTAGTCCCAGCTACTCAGAAGCCTGAGGCAAGAGGATGACTTCAGCCCAAGAGTTTGAGGTTGCTGTGAGCTATGAGGCCACTGCACTCTACCTGGGGCAACTGAGTAAGGCTCCATCTCAAAAAAAAAGAAAAAGAAAAACAGAAAACACATAGACACGATCTCAGCAAAGGTGTTTTGGATGTGACCCGAAAAGGACAGGCGATGGAAACAAAGGCAGACAATTGGGATTGCATCCAACTAAAGAGCTTCTGCACTAGCAGAGTGAAGAGATAACAGAATGGGAGACAATGTGAATATTTGGAAACCAGACATCAGATAAAGGGTTAATATCCAAGTATACTAGGGACTCAAACAACTCAACAGCAAGAACACAACTAACCTAATTAAAAAATCGGCAAAGGGGCCTGGCACAGTGGCTTATGTCTGTAATCTCAGCATGTTGGGAGGCTGAGGTGGGAAGATCACTGGAGGCCAGGAATTTGAGACCAACCTGGGCAACATAGTGAGACCCCATCTCTTAAAAAAATAAATAAAAGAAAAATAAGCCAGGCGTGGTGTTGTGCCCCTATAGTCCCAGCTACTTGGGATACTGAGGCCGGAGGATTACTTGAGCCCAGGAGTTCGAGGCTGCAGTGAGCTTTAACCTGCACCAGGCTAGGTAACAGAGCAAGATGTTGTCTCTTAAAAAAAAAAGCTGTTTTACAATATAGTAACTACAGTTAATAACAATGCCCAGCATACTGTAAAATTGCTATGATCCAGGACACTTTTGCTGGCACATGCAGAGAAATGCAGAGATTTTGCAGAAGAAAAGTCCCAAAACACAACGTGGCCCCTGATGGCTTAGAATCTTCGCGTTTCCATGGTAGAATTTACAGAGCCTCAGGTGTGAGTAGGAAGTGGGGAGGCCTTACCCTCACTGGAAATAAGTGCATTTTGGGAGTCTAATCATTGTCATTGCTGGCTTAATTTTTATGTACTTAATTTCCCCAGGAAAGAAGACTATTGCTTCTATCTTACCCAGGAGTAAGCAGAGACGGGGAGAGGTAACTTGCCCAAGGTCACACAGAACAGCAGAGTTGGGCTTAGACCTAAGGCAGCCCTGGCTCTGTCCATCCACCTCTGTCAGAGCCAAACAACTGGCCAAAGAAGGCAGGGAAATGCCCAGGACGGCGGATGGGTCCTCGGGCTCCACTTGGGGGAGGTGCAAAGCCATGTTGAAGCCAGATGGCAACAGGCTCAGCCCCTCCCCACCCACCGCTCCTTGCCTGCTCTGGTCACCCTCTTCCAGGGTCCTACTTGAGCGAGAGAGGCCTCTGGTCAGGCTTGTTCTGCCGGGCGGTGGGGAAGGCGTAGACGTCAGTCCTTTCCGGGTGCCCCTTTGCCCAAACATGGATGTGGTGGGAGGAGGTGGTGCTGGTTGGAAAATACTCTTAGGATTTGTTTGAATCAGGGATGGTAAGGCCACAGACACTGAGAGGTCGAGGCCATTGAAAGAGTGTTTATCACTCACAGCTCCCTCAGATGGGGCACACCACGCCCTGGAGGGCCACAGCCTTCTGTGGTTCCCAGGGAGGGAACGAACAGGCCTGGTAAGCACCAGGGGCAAGTGCAGGAACGTCAGAGGGCTGTGGTCAGGAGGGTGGTGTCCAGTTGTCTGATACCTGGCCCGGGGGAGATTTAGGGCAGGGGAAATACTGGCTTAGCTGTGAGAGCTGGATAACAGCAGTGTGGGAGATGTGGAGTTTGGGCTAGTCGGTTCACATGTGAAAGGCCTGTTATTTGTTGCTGGTAAGAATTATTATTATTATTGTTATTTTTGAGACAGAGCCTCAAGCTATTGCCCTGGGTAGAGTGCCATGGCATCACAGCTCATAGCAACCTCCAACTCCTGGGCTTAAGTGATTCTCTTGCCTCAGCCTCCCGAGTAGCTGGAACTACAGGCGCCCACCACAATGCCTGGCTATTTTTGGTTGTACTTGTTGTTGTTTGGCAGGCCTGGGCTGGATTTGAACCCACCAGCTCTGGTGTATGTGGCTGGCACCTCAGCCACTTGAGCTACAGGTGCTGAGCCATGTTGTCGCTAAGAATTAGCTGGCTGTGGAAGGCAGTTCCTTCAGGATTAATAAGGCCTCTAAAATGTCAAACCATCATAAAATACAGAAAAATAAAAAACATGATTTGGCTAGGCGTGGTGGCTCATGCCTGTAATCCCAGCACTCTGGGAGGCTGAGGCAGGTGGATTGTTTGATCTCTGGAGTTTGAGACCAGCTGAGCAAGAGCGAGACCCCATCTCTACTTAGAGTAGAAAAACTAGCTGGGCACTGTGGTGGATATCTGTCATCCCAGCTACTTGGTGGTGATGGGGGCTGAGGCAGGAGGATCGCTTGAGCCCAAGAGTTTGAGGTTGCTGTGAGCTATGATGCTACAGCACTCTACCCTGGGCGCAAAATGAGACTCTGTCTCAAAACAACAACAACAAAAAATAACAACAACAACAACAACACCACACAGGCATCTGGATTGAGGAACATTGGAAAACACCAGAGGGACACACACCTTGGTTAATTTGTCAAATCTCATCCTACCTCCGGCATCTTGCAGGTGAGGACACAGGCCCAGGGTGGTGGAAAGTGCCGAGATTAGGAGTCTGGCAAGTCACTGGGCAGGGATTTGAACTCAGGTCTGTCTCCCTGTTGAGCCTCCAACTGTGACTGCTCATCCAGAAGACCCTCCGGAACGGTGGGACCCTGTCTGAGGAAGGCCCAGACCTCTTCTCCCGGGAGGCCGCTGCCATGGCCTCTTGGGCTGTGTGCCTGAATCACCCACCTCGGCTTAAAGTCAGCTCTGTTAAGCGTGGGGTCCTGCAAAGAGGATTCACTTTGGCTGAACAAGTGCACTGCTTATTCGGATCCTGACAAGATTCACGGCATGAATTGGAGGATGGGGGTGGAGAGGAAGAGTCCTGGGTTTAGAGCCTGAGAGCGGCCAGTAGGCCTGGGGCTGCCCCTGACTTCCTGCTGTGCCTCTTTGTGCCTGATTCCTTCTCTGTGTGTCTTGGCCGATTATGCTTGCCCTGCAGAGCTGCTGAGGCCCCCCTTGGCACAGTGTCGAGGTCAGGGGTCAGCATGGGTGGCATCTATTCCAAATCTATTCCACTCTGGGCCTGCTCAGAGCCCAGCTGGACAGGCAAGGGGCGGCCTCATGTGAGCCCCAGAGTGGGCTTTCTCGTGGGTGATGGTTTCACTCCCACTTTATGGGCTAAATTGTGTCCACCCCCCATGATTCATATGGTGAAGCTCTAACCCCTACTACCTCAGAAAGAGGCTGTGTTTAGAGATAGGGCCTTTAAGGATGTAATTCAGTTAAAATGAGGTCATTAGGGTGGGCCCTAATCCAATTTGACTGGTGGCCTTGAGGAGAGAAAATTAGGACACAGACACACACAGGGAGGATGCTGTGAGGACGCGGGGAGAAGACGGCCATCCACCGCCAAGGACAGGGGCCTCCGGAGAAACTGACACCTCCCTGTCGGACTTCTGGCTTCCAGAACTGTGAGAAAAGAATGTCTTTTGTGTCAGTCCCCAGTCTGCTTGGTGAAGGCAGCCCGGGCGGATGAGTACACCCTCCAGCATATCTGAACCTGCCTTTGGAGTTGTGAGCAGGGCAGTCCTGGGAGCTGATACCACTGAGAATCCAAGACACCCAATTAAACTTGAATTTCAGATACACAATGAGTAATTTTTTAGAATACATTTTAGAATACACTTACACATGTACTAAAAATGCCTTATTTATCTGAAATTCAAATTTAATAGTAGTCCTGGATTTGCATTTGCTGCATGGGCCACCAGACCCCAGCTCCAAGGCAGTGGCTGCCACCTCCACAGAGACTCAAGGACACAAAGCCCAGCCTGGGAGCCCAGAAGCAGGTTGGAGCCAGAGGCTGCTTCCCAGGCCCCAGCCTCTCTCCCCAAACGACTCTCATCTCCTGCACAAACGTATTTATTGGGCTTGATGGCAAACAGATTATGCTTGTCCCGGGAAGGGCAGCTTGAAAGAGAAAACCTTGAAGTCCGGGAAATAATGATGAGGGGAGTTAAATTAAAGTGCATAAAACCCTCCCGAGAGATAACGTCAGGGTGAGTTACAGGCCCGATAAGGGACTGGGGGCTCGCAGAGGGGACTCAGAAAGGTCGCCCAGCAGCGCACAAAGGACCAGGAATCATAAACATGGGGCAAGATGCCCAGCTGGGGTCACCAGGGTGAAAATATTGGGGTCATTCCAAAAACAATTATCCTGCTTGGTTTGCTCTTCAGGTCTTGTAAATCTTTCACCTTTTATAAAAGATTTCTGGAGAAAGCAGCATTTTGGAAGCTTTAACTGATCTTTGTGGCTGCTTGCTTCTGGGTGGTTCTGCTAAAAGAAAACAAAAAGACAAAGGTTGAAATGCAATTACCCAGCATTCTCAGGGGCACAAGGATGGGCTGACTCATTTCCTCTCATTCCTTGGAGAATTTGGGCTGCCCTGGGTTTTGAGTCACCCTATTTGGCATCTTGACGCAGTTCAATAATTTGTTTGTTCTGCTGTGAATCCAGTTGCTCCCCCATGGGCCCTGCTTCAGGGCCAGTGAGGCAGCCATCCTGGTGATGTGGCGGCCATTCTGGCTGACGGTGCAGCCATCTTGACTGATGTGGTCATTGTCTTGGCTGCATGTGGCCAGACTCGTGTGCCCAAAGCTGGAGAGAGGGTCTAGGCTGCATCTGGCCTCGTGCTCAGGGCTCTGGCTGCATCCTGCTTTCCTACCGTCTACACAAGGGCATCCTGGGTCCAGCCCTCTGCTCTGCGGCTCTGTCTGTGTTCCAGGCTGGTTGGTTTTACCAGCAGAAGGTAATAATTTGTTCCACAAATGTGTACTGAGCACTTGTTACATGCTGGCCACTCTGCTGGGCCCTAGTGCTTAATCCTCATGCCAGGGCTTCAGCTTCTAGGTAGCCATTCCCTAGGTTTCTTTGTGTCCCACTGAACACGCACAGTCACCAAGTTGACTGCACCTCCAAAGTCTCTCTCCCTTCTACTCACTCATTTATGTCTTTTGACCATGAAGAGGAAGGATTATTAGCCCATTTTCCAGATCAGGTGACTGAGGCACAGAGATGAAGTGACAGGTCTCGTGTCACACAGACAGAGGATGAGGCCGAGCTGGAACTTCAAGCCCTCTCTGCACAGCTCCAGAACTGTGTTCCCGATGGTGTCTTGTGCTTCTCAGTCAAGAACAATGAAGGGTTATGAGTGCAAGGTCTGGAGTCAGAAAAAATCTGGGTTAGAATTTCTGTCCTGCTTCCCCCCAGCTGAGTGACCTTCGGGGGCAGGGGGCTACTCTCCTCATCTGTGCCCTGGGCACTGTACACAGTGCCACAGCCCAGCCTGGTGCATGGTGTGCGGGGCTCATGCATCTGGGGACCAGGCTTGGAGTCTGGGGGTGGCAGCTGGTGCTTACCTATGTGCATGAGAGAGTTTTTCTCACTGGCCAGGCACTCCTGCCACAAGGAAACTATTCAAGTTGAATTTGAGCTGAGTGGGACTTGGAGCTCCTTCAAGTTTCAGCCAGACTGAGGTGTGTGGGAGGGAGCAAGGGGAGGCCAGGAGCAGGCTAAACTCAAGAGTGTTCATGTGGGAACTCCCACTCGCAGATTCATTCATTCACTCACACACACATTCATTCAACAAACAGTATTTTGTGCCAGGCCTGTGCTTGGTGCTGGGGGTACAGTGAGTTGGGAACAAGATAGAGTCCTCCCTAGCCAGAGCTCAATCTTGGAGTGGGAGACAGATGGGAACCAGGAGGCTTGGGAGGAGGCCACTGATGTGTGCGGGTGATGGTGGCACATGGTTGAAGGCAGGAGTTGCTCTGAGGATCCCGTGGAAGTGTATGGGGTGACTGAGGCCCAGAGAAGCAAAGCAACTTGCCTCTCATCACACAGTGAACAGGCGGTAGAGCTGGTTTGCCTGACCCCAGGCATCATGCTCTGTCCACAGCCTCCTGAAACTGTTCCCCTGAGTTGTGACCTACCCCAGTTCAAGACATGTGAACAGGGGCTTTGACAAAAAGGCTGCCTGGGAAACATTGCATATGCAACCCCCTACTTGGAGCACAGTGCACGGTGGCCCATTAAAGGCTTCGAGGGGTTCCCTGGGAAAGAAACCTGCTTAGCTGTGTTCAACAGGGCATTTCCCAAACCTCTGTGACCATGGAACCCTTTTGAGACCAGGACACTTCCCAACATGGCACCCTAGGTTCCTTAGTCAGCCAGCACTGTCACCACTGGTTACACCTGCTGTCCCGCATTAGGAAGTCAGTGCTCAAAGGTGGAGTCATGACAGTCAGGGGCGGGGGGCCCTGGGAGGCCTGGTGGTATTGAGGCTGGCGGCCATAGGCATCCTTACCACCGGGGTGATAAGAAAGAGAAGAAGGGTGACAGGTAGCCCAGTCTCAGAGGAGGGGAGTGTGGCTTGGCCCTTGAGGGCCCAGCCTTGACTAAGATGATGACTTCAGGGGGTCACGGCCACCCAGCCCCAGCAGCCCTTCCCCAGGAGCTCCAGTGGGCAGCAGGTAGAGCCCCAGGGTTGAAGTGGGTATGTGGCTTGTCAGGCTTCCTGGGGGAGGAGGCTGGAGTCCGGCCAGTGGGGACGGCCCAGCTCAGGCCTCTGTAGGGAGGCTGTGGAAGCAACAGTGACAACAGTGAGGCTCTGAAGGACAGCCAGAGAGGCCTGTCAGATCCTAGCTCCACGATGAGCAACATACACCCTGGGAAGACAGCACAACTCCTGTCATCTGTAAAATGGGATCCTTCGGGGCCTAGACTGGGGTGGCTAAGAGGAATGAATATTCCTCTGGTGGCAGCGCCCGCCTGGGAACAGAGGCCACTCACAGTCTTTCTCTTCTGAAGAACCAGACACTCTGGAAAACACTCCTTGACCTGAAAAAGCCCCAACTGGACGCTCCTGTGGGTCTGTCACAGACACGACTTTGCAAATCAGATGTGACAGAGAAATGTGTGCCGAGATGGTGGCCAGCGGTTGGGCTGTGGGAGAGGGGCTGCTTAGGGACCACATGGTCTCCTTGGAGAGCAGACACTGCCGCCCAGCCAGGCCAGGTGCAGGGGTGCGAGGCGGGTGGGCGAGCCAGCGCTCAGATGAATTCACACATGCATGACACTGGCCACATGCATGTGCAGACACATGGCATCTACACACAGACACACACTACACACACATGCACGTACATACTCACACACAGACACATCTGAGCACACACAGACAGACACACGTACCAGCAACTGCACACACAGACACTGCACACACTCATGGAGACAGACACTTGCATGTACATGCACACACGTGCAGAAATACACACTTACACAGACACACACAGACGCAGGCACACACGTGCATGCTCTCAGACTCCGGCAGGGTGGAGGTGCAGGGATTGAGGTCAGAGCTAGGTCTGTGGCCTACGATTGCCCCCCAACAGAGTTCCCTCACCTTTCAGGTCTTGTCACTGAGGACAATGCTAAGGGCCTCTGCTTTGGGAGTTTGAAAAGAGTGGTGAGCACAGGATGGCCTGCCCACTTTGCTGCCCCTGGCCAAGAGCAGCCCCTCCCTTTGGCAGTATCCTTCCCCGGAGCCCAGGGGCCCAGGTGGGCTGCCGCTCACAGCCCCTCTTCCTTATGGGTCATGCCCAAGGATGGACATGTGTCCCCTGCCAGGCCAATGGGATGGAGTATGTGCTATTTGGGGGAGAGGTCCTGTCCCTGGAGGCTGTGAAGCTGGAGCAGTCTCTGCTCCCTCTTGCCCTCCCAGATGGCCATGCAGTGGGGGGTGGTCTAGGTGGTGCAGGGTGGCACCTGGGAGTCCTGACTGTGGGTGACAGACACCTTGAGGAAAGGCTAGGCTCCAAGTCTGGGGTGTGTGGAGGTGTGACTGTCACCCGAGCTCACTCTGATGGTCCGGGACATGCAGGTTCTGTCAGTGAGGGCTCCTCACAGCCTCCTCGGCAGTGATACCCATGAGTTCCCCTCCCATTCAATGTGGGGGAAGCCGCAGTTCTGCTAAGAGGGAGACTTGTTGGTAAGGATAAGGAGGACCCTGTAGCAGGGGTGTTTGTACAGGTTGACTTTGTGGTCCCGAGGTCAGGGCATCTGAGCCTGGACTCCCCATCACATCTCTCCGCAGCGGGTCAGATGGTGGGTGCCCCTCTTCCTCCCCCATGGTGAATGGCTCTTGGGGCTCCTTGCCTTGGAATCTGTGCTTCCCGGGTGTCTACCAGCTTGTTGGCCTCCAGTTGAATCCATGGGAGTTAGGCCCTCAGCCCTGGCTGCAGATGGGCTCGTGGGAAGACTGTGTCCACCTCTGCTCTCTAGAACTCCCTGGCCCACAGCTGCCTGCTACAAACATCTGGTCGCCAAGCTCTGGAGGATGAGTAGGAGCCCATTGGACCACGAGTTCCCCAAGGCCAGGGTCCGAGTCAGGTCGTTTCTGTCTTTGGCCCCAGTCAGTAGGACTTTGCAGGGTGAGTGCCAGTGGGTACTTGCTGAATGGACACTTCCATTCCTGCTGGGTTGGGGAACTCACCAACTGTTAGGAAACTGCTGTCATCTTACTGGTGGCCGCCTGCCCCACTGCATCTGGAGGGATTTCAGCAGCCTGAGAAGGGTCCCTATTCCTCACTCTGTCCCTCCAGACCCCTACCCATGCAGCTCTGCACCCGGGTGGAGACGCCCTCTGTAAATCTGTATTAATAAGCCTGCTGCGGATCAATGCAAGTTGTATCATGTCTCCAAATGGACAGTCAACCCGTCCCACTCTCTAGATTTCATGTTTCCATGTTGTAAATTTCTCCTTTTGGTTGATGACAGCAGGTGCTTGGCCACATAGGACCCTGTCACAATTGGCTCCAACGCCAGGGGCCCTCCGTGTGTGTGAGCCTGGTGGCCCATTTCACAGAGGGCCTCTCTGAGGGTGGAGTGAGACATCCGAGGACCTGATGTGGTGACTCAGGATGGGGGGTGGGGTGGGTGGATCTCCTGTGCCAGGGTGGCATGAAGCCCCACCTCAGTGCCCCCCAGAGGCAGCTGTGAGCACCTCTCCCTGATATTTCCAGGTCTTCCCCTGGCTGCTTGGCCTGACCCCGGGATGGGGGCTGCACAGAGAAAGCCAAAGGGAGGGAGGGGCTTTGCATGGATGCCCTTGGGGACTTGCACTGCTGGGGGCTGAGGTCTCAAGAGCTGGGCAGGAGTGTAGATCACTCAAAACACAAATCCGGGGTGGGCACCGAGCTGAGGCTTCTCTGGCCCAGATGCTCGGACAGGTGTTTTTGGTTTTGTGGTAGGCGTGACAGACCCAGTCTACAAGCTCAGTTGGGCAGCTTACAGTACCAGCTTAGAGCCTGCCCGTGGGCCCTGCAGCCTGGGGTCTCCTCTGAATGAAAATGGGATTGACACCTCCAAATGTTAATCCAGTTCTGCCAGACCTCTCCCTGCCTCACTGCCAGCCCTGTCACCAACTGGCTACCTTGTGGCCTCTTCATCCTTGAGGTAACCTCCTCTTTTCCTGCACGTTTATTCAAAACATCTCCTGGGCACCAGTTCTAACCCTGGTCTCATTAGGGACAAGAAAATTGGCACAGATAAGCATGACAAGGTCATCTTCTGGCACCAGGCAGAGCTAGGATCTGAACCCAGGCCTTCTGAGTGTGCAGCCCACGTTCCCAGCCCTTGGGCCATCGGGCCTCCCAACCCCAGCTTCTGTGATGAATCCTCTGGTTCTCCCAGGAAAGCCACCAAGCATAGTCTCATTTTCCAGCAGGGAAATGGAGAAGTCTAACACCTCCCCAGGATTCCAAGGTTTGGCCAGAACAGTATCTCCTCAGATGAGGTGGGTACAGAGGTTTGACGTAATCTTGCTTCTGGAACTTTCTCTCCTAATTTATAGCCTCCCCCAGCCCTTTTCTCTAATGCACATCAACTAAGCCCTTAAAATAGTCAAGAGCTTGAAGAACGCTAAAAATTTAATGTATGTTAAAAGGGTATTAAATTCTAAACTAAAATTTACATGGAAATATGACATTAAAATATTTTTAGCTTTCAGGAAGCTGGGGGCTGGAATGCTATAATATAGACAAATTTTATCATTTTAAAAAGAATTAGCCTCACAGTATTTCTTACGTAGCCACAGAGTTAAAGCATAAAGATGCAAGTCCTTCTGGGGCTGTGCAGCAGGGGCGGGCAGGGTGAGGAGGGGAGAGGCAGCTTGAGGGGGGCCAGGGAGGGAGGGTGCAGGCCCCTTGCCCCCTGAGGCCTGAGGTCCTGCCTTGGCCTGTATGTTCCCAGAGAGTACATGACCAGGTGACAGAGCTCCATGGCTGTCACCAGTCCCTACTGTGTGCAGGGCTGAGCACATTATCTTACTTCTCATGGACCTCCCTGAAGAAGGAGGGTCTCTGTCTCAGGTGAGCAAATGGCTCAGAGTCAAGTCATGAACCTGGGTCACACAGCATGGAGTGGGGTTTTCATTCCTCCTGCAGATTCTCAGCTCAGTCATCAGCCTCGGGGCTGTCTGAACCTCTACTTGAGGGGATCCTGGGAGACTGGGCTCCCAGGAGGGTGTCAGGGTTAGGAGGTGGGCACTGTGTGAATGAACACATGTTGATTTGGAAATCTCTGGGGCTGAGCTCACTGATTGAAAGAGAAAGTGGGGACTGCCCTTTGCACTCATTGCTGGGGCCCCCCTCATTGGCTGCCTGGCTGGTTCCGGGGCCGGGAATCTCCCCCAGTCTTCAGGAGCAGTGTCCTGCTTCTAAATGAGGAGGGGGGAACCTATGGGCAGGACCCTGGCTATGAGGTGAGGCAGGCAGAGCCCAGCGCCCTGCCCCAGCCATCCCTCCTCCAGACCTCCCTCCCCAGCACACCTCTGCTCCTGGCAGAGGCCCTGGCGTGAGACCCCATGGCCTAGCGGGTGACCAACCCATCTCCAAAGTCCTATTGAACAAAATTCAGGGGTGAGGGAGGACCTGGCACTTGGTGGTCACAGCTAGGGGTGCTGATTGGATGGTCACCTCAATGAACCTAAGTGGGAGCTGAGCACCGGCCACACTACTGAGCCCTCAGCACCAGGGTGGCCCTCTTACTATCTCCATTTTACAGCCAGGGAAACTGAGGCTCAGAGAGCTTGAAGAATTTATCCTCAACACCCCGTTAGCCACAGGCAGGGGCAGGACACCTTTAGGACTACACGTTTCCTGCTGGCCCTGAGGAGGCCCAGGGGCAGCTCTTCCTGCCAGCTGGGTGTGCTGGTGCAGGAGCAGGGGGCTCGGGAGCAGCCCCACCCCAGGGAATCTGGCAGGGAGGGGCACCTGGCGGAAATGACCACTCGCTGCCTGGCAGGCACCTCAGGGAGGTCACTCATTGGCAGCTAAAAATCTATTGTGACTTGTCAGAAAAATGAACAAATGGGCACATTATTTTTTCATTCCAGACCTCAGCATCTGTTTGTCTAATCAGGAAGGAGAGCGGGAGGCGAGAGCTGCCGCGCGCGTTTTATGCAAGTTTTCTTCTGTCAGAGGAGTTTAAACGGGTAATGAACAGGCCACGGTGATTTGAAATATAATCCCATTATGCTGATGAGATTACCGGGCTTCAGACTTCACAAATCACTCCCAGGGCTTTTATCCAGAACACCACCCTGTTGGAAGTTTGCATTTAAGCCGAGGTGTTTGGGGAGAACACAACAGGTTTAACCCTTTCCCTCGCCTTGGCTGCTTTCCAAGGAGCAGGGTCAACTGAGTGGGGCCATAGTGGGGCCCTGGGAATCTTGGGGGTCTCGGCCATACTGGTTGAAGCAGAGGCCCTGTGTGTTTGGGGGGACAGCTGGGGGTGGGGGAAGAGGCGAGAGGCCAGGGGGCTGGACCCTGACCTTTTCCACCACTTCCCGGCCGCATGGCCTTAGGTGAGGGAACTTTGTTTCTTTTGCCTCAGATTCCTCATCTGTAAAATGGGGATCAGGTGGGCATGAGGATCGCCTGAGGAAATGGTTAATTAAATAGTACATAACATTAGCTGACAACTTGATAGGAGGCGGGAAACAGGCTGGGCCTTGTGGCTCATGCCTGTAATCCTAGCACTCTGGGAGGCCGAGGTGCGTAGATCGCTTGAGCTCAGGAGTTCGAGACCAGCCTGAGCAAGAGTGAGACCTGTCTCTACTAAAAATTAAAAAACAAAACAAAAACAAACAAACAAAAAACTAAGTGGGCATCCTGGCCTGAATCTGTAGTCCTCGTTGCTCCAGAGGCTGAGGCAAGAGGATTCCTTGAGCCCAAGAGTTTGAGGTTGCTGTGAGCTGTGATGTCACAGTACTCTATCAGGGCTACAGAGTGGTACTTAGTCTCAAACGAACAAACCAACCAACCCTAGAAGGTGTTTTCTGTTAGCCTGTGAGATGTGTAACTGTGGTCACACACAACATGATTTTAGGGGTGCACAGATGGACATTTTTAATTTGAAGTCATGTATCTTGTAAGTTTTTAGAAATAGGATCTTCCTATGTCACCCAGGCTGGGTCTTTGGTTCAAGCCATCCTCCCACCTCAGCCTCCTGAGTAGCTGTGACCATATATGTATATATTTTTTGTTTTAATTTTTTCAATATGTGTAAAACTGGTATCCTTATAATGAATGTTTTTATTTTAACAAGGACCAGAACACATATATGCAGGTCACCAAATCCGTGACCTTGTGGCCATTCTTGTTCAGCATGGGGTTTAAGGGAGAGAAGAATGTTAGCCTGCATCAGTTTAAAGGGAACAGATTAAATCATCAATGAGCTGCTGCCACCCTGAGGTGATGAGTGGGCAGCATGGTGTCAGCTCATGATGGCAGACATTGACTGTTTCTCAAACCTGGGTGACTTTCCATCCCCAGGGGGTCACACTCCTGTCCTCTTGGAGCCAGTGTCACCACGTGATGGGATTCTGGCCAATGGAATGTGAGGGAAGGGGAAGCGGCATGTGTTTCTTTCCAGGCACAGTATTTTGTTCTTGCTGCTCTGTTCTCTAGCCCTCCTGTCTCCTGCCTTGTCTTCCTGGAAGCTGAAGAGGACGACTTTGGGTGAAGAGAAATAATAAGCTTTGCTCTATGAAGTCCCTGAGGTTTGAGGGCTGTTTGTTGTGCAGCACATCACAGCCCATCCTGACTAGTCAACTCATCTTGTCCTCATAACTTCCCTTTGAAGGGGCTAGAATTGTGTCCAATTTACAGAACGGGAAAGCGAAGCTCACAGAAATAAAGTAATCCATCCAAGAAACCCCAACCAGGAGACAGAGTGGGAATTTGAACATAATCTGTGTGACTCCAGGTTTTGCTTTCTTAGGAAAAGTGCTGGATGAGCGTTTGGTTGGTGAGAAAGGGCAGGGCAGGTGGGAGCTGGTGGGCACAGAGGCCAGTGGGAGGGAGGACAGTGAGCATCCTGTAATAGAGACAGAGGGAGACCTGGGGACTGGGAGGGAAAAGGGAACCCACCCAGTGTCAAGTAGATGCCAGGTGTTAGGGTTTCTTTCTCTGTTCTTTTTTGAATATACAAAACATCTTACCATTTTAATCTTCTTTGTGGATGGTTTTGCCAGGGCTGGAGTGCAGTGGCATCATCACAGCTCACTGCAACCTCAAATTCATGGGCTCAAGCCATGCTCCTGCCTCAGCCTCCCAAGTAGCTGCTACTATAGGTGTGTGCCACCATGCCTGGCTAATTTTTAAATTTTTTGGTCAAGTCCCAGCACACAGGAAAGGTCAGCTAAGGATCATCACACTGGCCAACAAGAAGTCCTGACTCGAGTGGCAGTGAGCGCCCCACTGCCAGACGTATACAAGCAGAGGTGCGAAGACTCTGGGATGGAAGGTGCTCCTACTGTCCCAAGGAGAGGATAGACTTAATGACCCCACAGCCTTCTCAACTCTTAGAATTCTCCTTCAGAAGCAGGGAAGCTCCTATTTGGCAAACAGAAACCACTAGAAGGAAGGTCGGCCTCACTGTGATTCTGAGGGGCTTCAGACATCCCTAGAAGGGCCTGGAGAGGTCAGAGGTCATCTAACACAGCACCTCCACTTTCAGATTAGGGAGCTGAGGACCCACAAGGCAGCAACCAGCTTAGAGCCACATGGCCACCAACAGTAGGGCTGCCGTACCTGCCAGTCACCAATAGTGGATCTGAGGCCAACCTCTGAAATGGAGGTAATGACAGGACCTGCCAGAGGTTGTTGGTGGGAGTTGTGGGCTAACACACACTTAACAGTGCAGCAACACAGCCGGCCCTCTGAAGACTGGGGGGTGGGGGCGTGCTCTCAGTGGCCAGCTGGGCCAGGACAAGCCACTGCCCAGGCTTGTCAGGCTGCCCACACTTTGTAAAGTCCCCAGCTGAGTCCAGAAGCTCAGTCATGAATCATCAATGCTGTGCTTTCTGCATCACGTGCAGTGGGGGTCTGAGCAGGTGCCAGGTCAGGAGACACGGTGGGAGGTGGCAGTAGGACCTGTCAGTCTTGTCAGTTAACCGGAAGGCACAGAGCCCCTGCTTTGCCAAGCCTGGGGCTGGGAAGAGTATGAGATGCTGTGTCCTGGGGACCTTGAGACAGGTCTTAAAATCTAGGTGTGGAGTGGGAGAAGGGCTGAGGAAAAGCTGCTGCAGCGGTTCTCAACCTGTGGGTCGCGACCCCTTTTTAACAATGGAAATACATCGAGGGATTAGGAAGGCTGAGAACCAATGACACTTGCTGGACCTGGGGGCTGGTGCAGTGCTCCCTGAAATTCCTCCGAACCTGAACATGTGAGTTGTGTGTGAACTGAATGTGTCACATTTCACTGTAGAGAACGGTGCTCAGTGCTGATTTTGTAATTGCAGGAGGTGATGATTCCAGTGTCACCATTGAGTGAAGAAGCCCATTCTGTCCTGTTGAGTATCCCGGGGACCCTCGGTGCACCTCAGGAATGCTGTTACCATATCAACTGCCAGCAGTGTCAACACCCAGAAGTTCCCTGCAGAGCTGCTGTCTTCAGCAACTCAAGACTACAAATTCAACACAATATACGAGAGGGTATTTATATGACTTTTATTTTAATATTTTAATATTGAATGTCACAAGATTTAATGACCAAATTAGTCATTTACATTTTTCAAAGATATCTAAATATAAAATTGCTAAAAATTCAAATACAGATAGCAAGCTACAAATCATATATTTTTTTGTTTCCAGGGTGGGTAGGAATGGAAGACATTAGAAAAGGATGTTCCTTGCGGCTGAACAAAGGTCAGAATGAAGGAGGAATTCATTAAAATGACCCCTGTGCAAAGAAATACTCTCAGCTTTGAGATGCTGTTTTAGATACATCTCTTCCTGTACAGCAATTTAAAAAATGTCTTAAATGCAGGTCCTCAGTGAAACATCAGGCCCTTGGCCATGGCCAGGGATAGTACAAAAGGATGTCTCCATGGGAGGGACCCTGGAGAGGCCACCAAGGACTGCAGAGGCATCTGGTGTGGCCAGAGGAGTGGTGTCAGGGCTGTCTGATCCCCTGCCTGTTCCCACCCGGGCAGCCAGGGCGCCCATGCTGGTGCCCCTCCACTCACACTCTCCCTGACTCAGTGAGAACCAGGCGCTGTAAGAAGAGAAAGGGAAAGGAGGCCCCTTTAAAAGGAGCAAAGCAGAGACTGTTCCGATTCCAGGAAGATCCACATGCAGGTCAAACTGTCGGTTGAAACCTACACTTGCTTTTTAAGAAACAGAAAAGACCGCTCTGGCCGGGAGCTCGGCCTGAGCCGAGTACTAGCCATCACCCCTTCCTCCCAGCGCCAGCGGCTCCTGCGGCTCTGGTCAGAGGTGCTGGGATGTGTGGAAAAGGAAGATGACACAGCTTTGGACACACAACACTGGGTCCCATTCCCAACTTTTACTAAGATGCTGTCCTCAAAGCAAATGCACTCATTTAAACAAATGGTATAGTTAGAACTATTGACTAAGACCTAAACATTTCTTCTGAAAAATTGAACCATAGCTTTTCCAATCTGCCTGTTTAATAATGGGAACAGATTTTTAAAGAGAATAACATAATCAATCCTCCACCAAAAAGAATGGTCCATCATACCAACCATGATAAAGAGTACACCTGTTTATTAAAAGGAAAAACAGAAATGTACATTTTTGTTCTTTGTTTGCTTTAAGAAATTTGATCAAGTTGCAAGGAAATGTCTGAGCATGGCTATGTACATCCTCGGCAGGGCGTCAGGCAGTAAAGATGGCTGGGCAGCACGCGGCTCCTCTAGGGGTGGTCTGGGCCCAGGCATTGCTAATCAAAGCCATTGCAAAGCAGGCTTCCATCTCCTGGCAAGGTCTCCAGTGCTCCCTCCTAGGGTGCCCCCTGCACCTTCCCCAAGAGCCAAGAAGCCCAGTGCCCATGAGCCAGGGGCTGGCCTCCCCCCAAGGACTGTAGGACACAGGGTGGACTCTCAGACCCCTGGTCTTGGCAGCAGGCTCTGAGCTACGGCGCAGACTGAGGCTGGAGGCCAGTGTCATTGCTGCCCGGATTTCTTCTCCTTCTGGAAGCTAAAGCTTGTACGTCTGTTCAGTTTTCTTTGTTTTTGAGCAAAATATTCAGCCCGGGCAGTGCTTGCTCGTGATTCTAGGATGTAGTTAACCTAGAAAGCAAGAAGGTATAGCTCAGTCATTTGCCAGCTGCTCCCTGCTGGGCCCAGGGCGAGGAAAGGGGTGGTAGGAAAGACCGTGGCCTGGGCCGGGTGCCTTGGGGCCAGGTGCTCTCCTGCAGACTGAATCCAGCCATCACAGCAACCTGGCAGGCCGGACTCAGAGTCCCTGGTTCATGATGGGAAAATGGAGGCTAAGAGGAGACAAGGGACTATATAAGCCTCTCTGTCAGAGAGATTCCCCAATTTGTGTCCCTCCTTGACATGAGCTGCCCTCCAGGGCTGTGCACGGGGGCTGCCTGGCTCTGCTCCCAGCCTGCTTTGTGATTGGGGCTGCATATGACCTCTCTGAGCCTCATTTCCCTCATCTGAAAGACAAGAACATCACAGGGATCAAAACCAAACAAAAACAAGGCTCTACATTCAGGCTCTGACCAGCCAGGCACAGAGCTTCCAGCTGGGGTACTGCCTTCAATGCTCACGGCACCCCACCAACCAGGGCTCACTTGGCAAAAAGGAGAGTGAGGCTCAGAGGAGAGGTCTGAAGTGGCCCAGGTCACCCAGAAGTGAGGGTGGAAGCTGTGAGAGGGGCCATGAAAGCCCCACGGGCAGAGTGGGCCTGGCTGGGGCTGCCTCCTGGGTTCCTGCTGCTTTCGGGTGAGTGCCTGGAGGATCTTTCCAGAGCCACACATATGTATCTACCACCACACACGGGCATTTCACCAATCTTTAGCACCGAGTAAATGCCATGTCTGAGACTGGCCCCATGTGCAGTTCAAGGGACAGAGGATCTTTGACCTCAGTTGAAGAGACAGACTTGGTCCCCGCCCTGAGGAACTCACTGTCTAGTGAGTGTCCAGCAGCATGACACATGCCACAACGGGTGCAGAAGCACAAAGGGACTGTTTGGAAGCATGGGGGGTGGGGTCGGAAGTGTTGCAGAGAAAAATGAGCTGGCTTTTGAGGGCTTCATAGGAGTTTCTGGGGGTGCAGGGCAGAAGAGAACCTGCTTGTGTCAAGGCACAATAGTGGGGGGCCCATGGAACTGCAAAAGCTTAGCAAGGCTCAGTGAGGGTAGGGAGGAGCCTGGGAGGAGCCTGGGAGGAGCCAAGGAAGGGTCTGTGATCAACCTGCTTCCCAGTGCAGAGGATGAGCCCACATGGGGTGGTGAGGACAATTACTTTATATGCTAACAGCTGGCATGGTGCTGAGTGCTTCTCAAGCACAAGCCATCATCACCTCCACTGGACAGGTGAGATAATCAAGGCACAGAAGGGTAATGTAGTTTGCTCAAGGTCACAATGCTAGTAGGTGGCTTGGCGCCTGTGGCTCAAGTGGCTAAAGTGTCAGCCACATACACCTGAGCTGATGGGTTCAAATCTAGCCCGGGCCCACCAAACAACAATGATGGCTGCAGCAACAACAACAACAACAACAACAACAACAAAGCCAGGCATTGTGGCAGGCATCTGTAATCCCAGCTAGTTGGGAGGCAGAGGCAGGAGAATTGCTTGAGCCCAGGAGCTAGAGGTTGCTATGAGCTGTGATGGCACAGCGCTCTACCCAGGGCGACAGCCTGAGGCTCTGTCTCAAAAAAACAAAACAAAACAAAACAAAAAGCTCTGTCTCAAAACAAAACAAAACAAAACAAAAAGCTAGTAGGTGTCAGGCCCTTGATGAACACCCCTTTTTGCTCCCTAGCCTCTACCCCTCAGACCCCACTCGTCTCCCCCTAGCCCTGGCTGGGGTTTTTGTGAACAAATGTCATTTCTCTTCACCGGCAAGTATCTAAAAGTTATGACTGGAGACCTGAGTAATTCTGGTTAGAGAAATTAGCTACCCCTTCCACTAATTGTACTCAGAGGGCCATGTGTCCTGTACCCGAGGCAGGGAGCCTCCACTGACGCTGAGCAGGAGCCAGAGGGCTGTCAGAGGAGGCAGCACGGAAATGGCAGCCTGGATGGGGCCGAGGCTCCAACGCAGTTCCTCCCAGCTTTCCGCTCTGATAGCTGCCAGCAGCAGGCATCAAAGGCTGGTGGTGAGTACAGAAGGTCCGACACGCCCGGCCCACTGCCTCCCCACATTAGCAGCTGAGAGCAATAAATCATGAGGACTGCAGGGCCAGGCTAACAATTTGGGACAATACGATGTATAGAAATAGGTGGTTTTATCATTTTTAATAAAAGCAATCTTTGGATTATATTGTTTGTACACTTAGCCAACCTAGGGTTTTCAGTATGTTTTTGGAACATATAACTTGCAAAAGCATTTGAAAATGATCCTTAACAAGCCTACTATTTCCTAAATTTATTACTACAGTGCTTTGTGATAATCACATAGATAATTTTAATGGAAGATTAATGTAATAATCAAAAGATAAAAACGCCCTTTGGTCTGCCATTAGCTGGTTAACATGCTGTGGCTTAAAACTTGCACAATTTTATGCACTATAGAGTGTTTCACTTCCGATGCATTTTACAGCGTAAGGCATAAAAATATAGGGAGTTTTCATGGTCAATAAAGCCACAGCTTCCATCACTTGATCAAGAGAAGACCCTGATTTGAAGAGTCCAATGATTCCTCTAAGATTCATCTCAAAGCCTAAAGAATTAGGGACCACACATGGCTTAGCTCAATTACGGCTTGGTGGGACGGTGGTGGCTCTGGAATGCCTCAGAGCTGGGTGCTCTGTGGCCTTGGCCTCCACTGCCTCATCTATAAAATGGGGCCAAGAATGTCTGTACTCTGCAGGGTTGTCAGGAAGATTAAGTGAGATGACACACATAAAATCACATACATCATGTAGTCAGTGCTCGATGAATGGCAGACATTAATATTTCTATAGGTGGGCTGGGTGTGGTGGTTCATGCCTATAATCCTAGCACTCTGGGAGGCCAGGGAAGGAGGATTGCTTGAACTCAGGAGTTCAAGGCCAGCCTGAGCAAGAGTGAGACCCTGTCTCTACTAAAAATACAAAAATTAGCCAGGTGTGGTAGTGGATGCCTGTAGTCCTAGTTACTCAGGAGGCTGAGGCAGGAAGATTGCTTAACCCCAGGAGTCTGAGGTTGCTATGAGTGAGGCAATGCATGGCATTCCAGCCTAGGAAACAGAGTGAAACTTTGTCTCAAAAAATATATATATTTCTTTTCTTCTTCTTCTTTTTTTTTTTTTTTAGAAGATAGAATCTCACTTTATCGCCCTTGGTAGTGTGCCGTGGTGTCATAGCTCACAGCAACCTCTGACTCCTGGGGTTAGGCAGTTCTCTTGCCTCAGTCTCCTAAGTGGCTGGGCCTACAACCTGCCACAATGCTCGGCTACTTTTTTGTTGCAGTTTGGCTGGGGCGGGGCTGGGTTCAAATCGGCCACCCTTGGTATATGGGACCGGTGCCCTACTCACTGAACCACAGGCACTGCCCAAAAAGTATTTCTATAGGTGGAAAAAGATGAGATGAAATAACTTGATGGAAGGTTGCCTGTTCAAGATAGTTTGACATAAGCCCCTCCTATTTCTTCCCTTCAATTTCCATCTAAAGCTCTCCTATTATGTAAAACTCCTGGATTCTAGAATAACAACATGCATTACACCTCAGTCTAAGACTGACCTCCAAAGAGCCTCTAATAGATACCAACATTTTTTCCAAATTCTAGGACTTGGGGGGTGTGGGGCTCATCACTTGGGTGTTGGTGCAAAGCTCACAAAGACATGTTCACAACACTATGGGCATGGTGGATAAAGCTACATACTTAAATTGCTATAAAAAAAACAAGGACAGGAAAAGTGAAATTGCATCTCCCATAGGATCATGACCATTAGCCCTCTGAGCAAACCAGGGCTGGGCATGCTACAGCTCCCCTAGAGTCTGGCACATGGTGCAATATTTCTACAAATATTTTGGTATGAAAACAGACATTTTAGGAGAGACGACGAGCCTCGGGGATTTTGCAGAGGAGCATCTGCTTTTCAGGGGAGCATTTGGTCCTGTAAAATGATCTGTGCACTTGATCTTCCAGAGTCTCGTACTGAAGTCATAAACCTGTGTTTCTGTCATCAATCTGCTGTTGTAAAAATTATTTTGATGTCAAACACAGGATTATAATTTTACTAGAATCTTCCTCAAGTCCTGAATATTTTAATGCTGGTTATAAAAAATAAAAAGCCCAGCCCCTGATGGAGTAATGGAATCTTGCTTTACCTAGTTCCGAACATTCTGCACACACACGCTGCTTGGGCTGTCTTGTGGTGACCTGGCAAGTCATCCTATTTCATCTCACCTTTTCCCACCTAGCCAGGTAGCTGGCTGGAGCTCTTCCGGGTAGGCGCTGTGTCCCCCCTGCCTAGTCCCAGGCGAGCTCTGAACCCCCTACCTTTTATCCAGTTAACCATGCTATCTGTCTTGACCCGAAACGTCCTTTGTCACCTACTATATTTGAAAATCTTACAGCCATAGGGACTTCGTCTCAAAATGTTCCTGTAAAGCAATTCTATTTTGCTGAAATCCCCCACTCCACCCTTAAGGCCGTGCACATCTAGGGAATTAGGAACATAAGCTCTGGAATCTGCCAAACCTGGGGTCAGATTCTGGTTCTGCCAACTTACAAGTGAAGTTGCTTCTGGTGAAGCTACTTTTTTTACTAAGCCTGACTTTTCATCTAGGCAGTGGGAACAGTTTTTACCTCACAGAGCTTTAAGACTGCACTTTGCAGTCTCCCAGAGTATCTCAGCTACTTTTACTATCATCAGGAGGGTGAGTAACAGCTCAGATAGAGGTCCTCATCTGACTTGCACTCTAGCAGCCCTCTGCTAGGTGGGGCAACATAGGTATCACGAGTACCTCTTTAGAGGGTGGGTAACCTGAGACCTACAAAGATGATGCGACTAGCCAGGGTCACACAACCAGGTCTCTCTCTAGTTCTAATCTCTGCTCTGCCAGAGTGGCTCTGTTCTTTCTAACTGACCAATCCACGTAAGATTTGGCTTGGCAAAAGGATTCTCAGCTTGGAAGAGTCTCAGAACCACCAGTCCAGGCTACTCGGGGTATGGTGCCCAGAGCAGCAGGGTAAGCAGCTAGAGTGGCACCTGGAGCTTCTTAGAAATATACATTCTTGGGTCCTAGGTCCTAACCCAGACCTTCTCTTAGCTAGAGGCCGCGCTTCAAGGTCCTGTGCAGCGTGGCTCCTCCAGCCTCAGGCCCTCCACAGGCCACTGTCTGATGCACGCTCTCTCCTTACCTGGCAAACATTTGCACCTGTTCATTTGTCCTTCAGGGTTCAGCTTGCCTGGCTTCCCCATCACGCCCCAAGTCAGTTTCCCCTTACACACCTACTCGTTTGGGCCCAGTTAGAGGCTAAGCTCGCTAGGGGCAGGGGCAGGGACTGGGCCTGTCACTGTGGGACTCCAGGTACTGGCTGGGTGTGCAGAAGGAGCTCAGTGAGTGCTGAGGCTGGCTGTAAGCAACAAAGCCAGGTATGTTGGGAACAGGTTGCTAGAATCACCTTGAGTACAATTAAAGAGTCTTCCAAATAGTAATAATTTCCTCAGACTCTGCTCCAGGAACCTGAGGAGCGCCTGACCAACGGTGGGGCAAAATAATACAGGAAAAGCCAGGATTACTGGGGCTGAGGTCCTGTGTGTAGGTGCTCACCAGCAGGACGGCCAGTAAGGAGTAAGAGTCCTGCTCTGTAAAACTGGGCCCAGGAGCCTTGTCCAGTCCTGGAGAGGTAGAAGGGCTGTAGCCAGGCCTGGAATTGTGTGGGTAGAAGCCAGGCCCACCTGCCCACAGTCCCTGGGGTAAGATGAAGCACTCACCTTGAGCACGATTTCATTGACAGTAGCAGCATCCGATTCAAAATAGAGGTGTTTATAGTCGTGATTGCTTAGATACGTGAGTTTAAATATTGCGTGACCTGCAGAGAGAGAGAAGGCCATGCTGAGGGTGTTCTGGTGAGTCACCTATGGGGAGGGCCTCCCCTCATCATTCTAATTTAAGCGAGACCAAGTGGAGGCTGTGCAGCCCCCACTTTGCCCAGGAGTGGTCTGTTTTCTCATCATAGGCTGGGCATAAAATGGACAGTAAAAAGAGGAAGATCAAATGCCTAGTTAGGTCCCATTCCCCTTTGAGTGTATTCAAGGGGGTGCCACATTAGGCAGGCTTTATGGAACCACTTTTATATGACAATTACATGAAGAAGGAGGGGGTTTTGGTTTGTTTGCTTTAAGACAGGGTCTCATTCTGTTGCCCAGGCTGGAGTATAGTGACATCAGCCTAGCTCACAGCAACCTCAAACTCCTGGGCTTAAGTGCTCCTCCTGCCTCAGCCTCCTGAGTAGCTGGAAATACAGGTGTGTGCAACAACGCCCAGCTGGGCAACAGGAAGAAGGGTCAACAGCAACAGTACTACCGAGGCTTCCCCCATAGCCCTGGGTTCTGCCGTAAGCGTGGAGTCCTTCCTGGAGAGGCAGAATCCTGGTCTTGTGGCCTTGCTTAGAAGCTGCTCCCAAATGCCTCTGGTCATTTCTACCTTGGAAGAACAAAAAGCTGGCATTTCACAAAGCAAACTGACCTTGGGCGTCAGACTTTCTGAAAGCCAATATTTGGTCCACATTCTTCCACACACCTTCCTCTACCTTCAGAACGACCTGTCATTTCTGGAACTGCTTCCTGTTCTAGCTTCATCTCACTCTACTGCCCCCCACTCACACATGCCCACCCTGCACCGGTCCTTCCCTATCCCTGAGATGTCCTCTCCAAGTGACTTACATAGAAAAGGCACGCTGATCCCTGGTGCCTCAGCTCAACTGGAACCTCCCTGGGCAAGATTTCATATTCTAGGCGCCCTGTGTGCGTGGGTTCACCCACCCCACCACATGTAGCCCACCAAGGAACTCCGCTGCTTGTTTCCTCACACCTGCAGCCGTGCCTGTCCTCTGGCCAGACATGTCAAATTCCATCTGCTAAGACACAGATGCCAGCCTGTCTGAATTGGCCTCAGAACTGAGCCCCTATGATGAGAGGCGCTGGGACTCAGCTTATCAGCACATGCTGTCTTTGGTTCTGGGAGACCCCTGTGACATTCTTCTTTCTCCTTAAACTACTGCAGTTGGTTTCCATTACCGGCAAGCAAAGGAACACTGCCCAGGACAGACAGGTAGTCGGTGCTCAGTCAACCTGCCTAGACCAAGGAGAAGCTAGTGACGTTGCTAACATAAAGGCCTCTTGAGAACAGCCCAGAAATGACCTTCCCTAGTCTGTTTCGACAGACCTTAGTGCTAAGATTAAAATTTCGATTTCCTTCCTGTTAGGCGTTCTTGTCCATTGTCCTTTTAATTGCAGAAGCAGCTAGTCATACTTATTAATTAATACTATATCACCCATATTACTGTAAGTTCACCTCTTTCCCGGAGAAATCTTCTTTGTGACTTTATTTACAGTAGCTAATTTTTCAGATCTCCAAAAATAAACTGATATATGTTGTACATTTGCAGCCAGAAAAGTTGAGCCACTGGTATTTTATCCTGGAAATAGCATTATGATATACTAATTGTAACTATAAATCCTAAATTGAAAAAAATTAGCTAGTCATTTCTGAAAAACCTCACTTTTAGTCACTTGACAAATTTAGCTCGATTCTAAATCGTGGTACTGAAGTCTTAGAATTCTTGCCTGGAAGCTAATCAGTGTTAACATGAATTTTTGTTTCTGATGAAGAAGTGACTCTTAGGTGAACAGACACCTCTCTGTGTGAGCGTGCGTGTGGGAGGGGGTGTCTTCATGCTCACAGGAGCCCTCCGGGAACATGAGAATCCTGCAGTGACGTCACTGTGTGCAGGAACAATGCAGGTACCTTGAAGGTCACCAAGCAGAGCCATCTATGAAGGACACGGGGTGTGATGGACAGGGACACCTGGCCATGACAGACCCAGATTCCAGGGCCTGGGGCTAGAGAGCACCAGAAGGTCTTAGGGAGGCCTGCAGACCTGAACCTTTGGGGTTCACTGGCCACTTTGATAAGTGTCTCCTGGACTGTCTACACCACCTGCTCCTGCTTGTCACTGACAAAACAAAACTCGAGATGCTAGAGCACGGTTCACCTGAGTAATTGAGATGCCACTAGAAAGATTTCCTGCACTTTAGGTAGAGCCCACATGGCTTGTGCGACATGCAGCTTGCATGGGCCTAGGAGCCTCAGGAAGGGGGCCTGGTGGCTAATCTTCACATAGTCATGTGGAAAAACAAGAGATCATCCCAAGCCGAGTCTGCTGAAAGGCTGAATATTTGGGCCAGGTGACCCCAATACCTCACCCTCTGCATTTTGTATTTTCCTGTGCTAGGGGGCTGTGTGTGTCCCTTGCCTGTCCCTAGTGCTCATTCCAGCGTTCACTGAGGGAAACTTGAAGATGGGAGGAGGAAGAGTGGTGCTGAGCGCTATCTCTCCTAGGCCTCTGATTTGTCCTTTCCAGAGAAAGCATTCACACCATGGAGAGTGGAGAGTAGAAAGCATGCTTAGGAGTACTTGAGGGCTTGTTATGTGAATTTTAACAGCTACAGAGCACAGATGTAGTAACTCAGCGGGGCAAGGAGGATACTCACTGCAAATAGCCCCCTTCTCGCTCTCTGGGAGAAATTATGAGCAAGAGCCCTGGGGTGCAAGCCCAGGTTAAAATCAATAGCCACATTTCCACTCCTGCTAGACCCCAGGACATGGGATTGACTCACTCAGAGTCAATTTTTGCTCTGAGTTTCCCCCTCATTCCAGGATCCCTCTTTTGCTGGGTAGCCAGAAAGGCCATTTACTCAGCTCAGGATCTGCCGGGAGCACAGCTTAGTTATGATGAAATGTTCAGAGAAGGTCAATGCCGGGAGCTGCTGGGGAGACACCGAGGCAGAGGCGGCTGCCCTCAGGAAGGGCATCAGGGACAATTTATTGGAGAAGCTGACACCTGAGTCCTCTCAGAGGAGGACAGGAGTTAGCTGGGGAAAGGTGGGGTGCAGAAGGGCAGAAGAGAGGAAGCTGCAACAGGGCATGGATATGGCACAAACAAACATACAAGGTGGGTAGGCATGATGTGAGATGGGGCAGGTAATAAAGGGGCATGCTGGTTCATCAGCTGATGGGGGCCACTGTGGGTTTTAAAAGCAGGGCAGAGACAGCTTGGCACCTGTAGCACAGTGGTTATGGCATCGGCCACATGCACTGAGGCTGGCGGGTTCGAACCCAGCCCAGGCCAGCTAAACAATAGTGACAACTGCAACAAAAAATAGCCGAGTGTTATGGCGGGTGCCTGTAGTCCCAGCTACTTGGGAGGCTGAGGCCAGAGAATTGTTTAAGTCCAAGAGTTTGAGGTTGCTGTGAGCTATGATGCCGTAGCACTCTACCAAATGCAACAAAGTAAGACTCTGTCTTAAGAAAAAAAAAAAAAAAAAAAAAAGAGAAGAAAACAAAAAAGCAGGGCAGTGAAACAAATAGACAAATTGTGTTTTAGGGCTTCCCCCTAGCTACCCAGTAATCAGCTGCTATAGTTAGCCAGGCAGGAACAAATGTGGTTTTGAGCTGGACTGGTACAGAGAGGATGATGTAAAAGGGATTCAGTTGTGGGCCTGGGTACTCTTTCACAATAGAATAACAGCTAATAATGGGAACTCACACTTGCATAATCTCACTCAGTCAAAAACCTGCATAGTCAAGTGTAACAAGTTCATTGACCTCCTGCTGGAAATGAATCTGTCAATAAATGTGAATAATTTACGCTACATGGTAAGATTTCACTGGGGTGTTTGGGAAGAAGGAATCATCTGCACTTCAATACTGACAGAACAGAGTAAGTCAAGTCTGTTATCTGGCGTTTTATCAGCCTGAAGAATCTCAAGGTTTACCTCAGGTAAAAGAACAGAGGGTCAAAACGACCTTCTTAGTTGCATTCTACCAGGGAATCTATCCTGGTGCATTAGAGGAGGTCGGACGCAGACAGTTACCTGAGAGAACCCCAAGACCACCAGCAGTCGGAAGGCAGGAAGCCATAGGAGCAGACTGCCTTTATAAAGATGTCAGCTCAGAAAGAATGATCTATCAGTGTGATCTGAAAGAAAATGCAAAGTCTAATATTCCAACTAGTTCAAATCATTTTGTGTGGATCATTAAATTTTGTTTTGAAATTAAGGCATGACAAAAGCCTGAGATGCAGAGGGGAAAAGCCTGAGCCTTGGCTGGGTGCTTTAGCTCAGTGGTTAGGGCACTGGCCACGTGCTCTGTGGCTAATGGGTTTGAACCCAGGCCTGCTAAACAACAACAACAACTGCTGGCGTTGTGGCGGGTGCCTGTAGTCCCATCTACTAGGGAGGCTGAGGCAAGAGAATTGCTTGAGTCTAAGAGTTTGAGGTTGCTGTGAGCTGTAACACCATGGCACTCTATCAAGGGCAACAAGATGAGACTCTGAAGAAAAGCATGAGCCTTCAAGTTAGGCCTAGGATGAAACTCCAGCTCTGCCACATTCCAGCTGTGGGGAATGGGCAAGGCACTGGCCCCCCAGGAGCTGGGGCTTGCCCAGCTGTGCGGGAGGGGACAGAATCTGTCAGGCATCTCTTCACGTTACCTGTAACCCCGTACGGAGGGCTCCATGGGTGGAGGTGATATTTGGTACAAGTGTGATGGAGTTATATTTGAAGATGAATTGCTCATTATTTTGAAATTTTTTTCTTATTTTTTTATTTATTAAATCATAAACACATAGATCATGTATACATTAATGCATTTATGGGGTACAATGTGCTGATTTCATATAGAATTAGGAACGCTTACATCACACTGGGTAATACACACCTCATCTTGTTTAATTATTGTGTTAAGACATTAATGCTCTATGAAAATTTTGTTTTTGAGTGGGCCTTCTTTGAGCAGACTTGCTTTTACAGTGCTATAGGAATAAAATGTGATATAGTGAAGTAAAAATGTGACACCTGAGGACTAGTCACACCTTCAGGGCAGACACTGAAACTGTATCCTTACTTCTGAATACTGAAATGGAAATCTGGATACGTAAATATGTATTTACACTCACATACTTTTTTCAAAATAAAACAGAGAAGATGGAATATCCTATCAAGTAGAAGCTAGCCGCGCCAGTGTCAGCAGTGGACACAGTGAGCTTTGTGCTACAACCCACCTTTTGCATTGTGAATTTTAACTAAAACCAGAGGCAGTGCTGACAAAACAGATTCCTTGGCCAATTCAGGGGAGAGGCCACCTGGAAAGGCTGCTAGGATCAAGAGATGGGACAGCTTAAGCAGAGGAGAGTGCTTTGCTACCGCTGCTGAAAGAGGCGCTCCGAGAGGGCCACTGCAGAGCGCCTAAAAGGAGGGTCTTTCCTCATGCAGCCTTCTTGCTGGCCCTGCCGGTGCCTGGCAATGACTGGGCAGAGCTGGGGCTTCCAAATCAAGCCAAATTGGTACTGAGGACATTGATATTTTGTGATGTTTGTTTTTATAATCTTGTGATACTTTACTTAGGAGAATGTTCTCCAAATCCATCCCAATTGTTCCAAGGGCACACATCTTCCATCTTTTTAACGGTTGAATAGTATTCCATGGTATACATATACCACGGTTTATTCATGTGTTCATCGGCACTTGGTCTTTTTTTACATCTTTGTTATTGTGAACTGAATTACTACAAATATTTGAGTGCAAATGTTCATAGTAAGAAACATAGTGCTTCTATGGTAAAATGCCTTTTTTTAAATTTGGGTAAATGCCAGGTAGTGGGATTGCAAGTTCAAGTGGTAGGTCTACTCTTAGTTCTTTGAGGAATCTGAATACTTCTTTCCACAGAGGCTGCACTGTCCCACCAACAGTGTTCTCCTCTCTCCACATAGATGCCAAGCTTTTTTTTTTTTTTTTAAGTTAACATTTTACCATAGCTCTTTCCTCTGCAACTTGGTCTCTATAGCTATCTTTTTCAGTAACTGCATTTTATTCCAACAAGTAGATTTGTGTTGCTGTCACTCTGTTGGGTTAATAATAATGATGTGAAGAGCGTCTTGACGGATCTTGCTTCTGTCTCAGTTCCTTTACATTAGGCATGGGTACTTTTTAAAACCTGGGTTTCCAAAGTTCGATCTTTTCTGGTCCCTCTTTTTTTTTTTAAATTTAAGATTATTTATTATACTAAAGAACAAATTTTACTTTTCATTTTCCTAAATCACTAAAATAGCACATAATATAAAATGATACATGCAGTCAATAATCCCCCAAATAGTTAAATCTCCCAAAGGATATCCTCCCAAAAGGATATATGTCCTTAAAAACATCTATCCTTAAATGACCTTTATAAAGTTATCAACAAACAAAAGGAGTTACCTCAGAAAAATCTTAGTGTAAAAGATACCTCAATTCCTAGAACATGGGAACGTTTTATAAGGGAAGTATTTGATTCACCTCTCTATAACTGAGCTACATCAAATCAAGGGCACAGAAAATTCTCATTGGATTTCCTGGGGGAAACTGGAGGGAACACACATTTTCTTAGGCACAGTCATACTTTTCTCTAGGTCTCCGGTCTTTGGACTGAGGACCCCACCCCCCCAGTCCCGCACATGGGGTCTCTACTGTGAGCAGCAGTTCTGAGCTGGCTGCCAGGAGCTTTAGTTTGGTTCAACTGGCTAAAGGTGGTACTCCATCCTGAGCACCCCACACGCAGCAGAGGCCTGGGGAACTGCAGTGAGCTCTCCGGCCTGTGGAACATGGCCTGATCTGACCTACTTACACTTCTGCCCACGTCTCTCAAACTCACACACTCTCTCTCTCTGGTTCCTTCCTTTAAGCATAATTAAGTCTCTAATTATAAGAACTTCCAGGGCAATGTGATTTCCCTCCTTCCTCTAATGTACTGAAAACATTCTTGCTAAGGTCACTATGCCCTTGATGTTGAGGGATCCAGTAGAGACTTCTTGGTTGTATTTGATACTACTTCTTCAAGTCCTCTCTTTTCCAGGTTTCCAAGGAGCCACGGTCATACGGCTCTTCAGGCCACTGCTCCAGCCAACCTGCTCCTCATCTTTCCTTGTGATCTTCTTGACGATGGTCCCCTGCCGTGTTCTATCCTTGATCCTCATCTCTTCTAACTCTGCTTTTCTCCTGTGTCAGATTTGTCCTTAGGTTTTAATCACTACACAGACATAATCACTGTACATACAAATTGATGATTCTGAAGCAGCTATTTGGCCTAGACCTTTCTCCAGGGTTTCAGAGCCAACCAGCAGGTACAAGTGCCATCTTCACATGGCCCCCAGTGTGACATGCCCAGAACTGATATGAACATCTCCCCTTAAATCAAAACTGCTAATGCATATGGAGGCCTCACCATGTACCAAGTCAAGTTCCAGGGACTTGATCCTCCACGCTTATCTTCCATCCTTCTCTATCCCGTGTCTGTACCCAGCCAGGTCCTGCCCATCTCTTGCCTCCTCTCCGGTTTTCCTAATTTTGATGTCTTCTTCAGGTCCAAACATCCAACCCACAAGAGTCATCCTTTTAGAACACACATCTGGACGTGTCACCACCTCCTCTCAACCCTACTTAAAACTGAAAACTCTGTCGTCGTGCTTTTCCTATCATCCTTAGACTAAAGTCCCAGTGTTTTAAGATGATTTTCAAGATCCTAGATTGGTAGTTCTATACTCTGAAACATTACTGAGGAGCTCAGAACACTTATGTTTATATGGATTATACCTACTAATATTTGTTGTGTTAGAAATTTAAAAAATCTATTAATTAATTAAAAATAAAAACTCATTATATATAACACAAACATTGTTGAATGGAAAAATTAAAAGTAACTTTTTAATAAGAGTGGCATTATTTTATATTTAAAAAATCTCTTTAATAATTGGTTTAACAAAAAAAACAGCAGGATTATCCTATCTGCTGCTGCATTTGATCCACCATAATATATTGTTCTGGCTAAAGTATAAGAAGAAACGCCAGTCTCAGACACACATATTTTTAGAAAGGGGAGGCATATTTTAACATTTTCTTTGTAAATATTCCTCTTTGGTACTATACCAAACATGATAAATAGTAGTTTCTTTTCTTTTCTTTTTTTGAGACAGAGCCTCAAGCTGTTGCTCTGGGTAGAGTGCAGTGGCATCACAGCTCACAGCAACCTCCAACTCCTGGGCTCAAGCGAGTGTCCTGCCTCTGCCTCCCAAGTAGCTGGGACTACAGGCGCCCGTCACAACGCCCGGCTATTTTTTGGTTGCAGCCGTCATTGGTGTTTGGTGGGCCTGGGCTGGATTCCAACCCGCCAGCTCATGTGTATGTGGCTGGCACCTTAGCCGCTTGAGCCACAGGCACCGAGCCAGATAAATAGTAGTTTCTTTCTTTCTTTCTTTTTTTTTTTTTTTTTTGCAGTTTTTGACTGGGGCTGGGTTTGAACCTGCCACCGCCACCTCTGGCATATGGGGCTGGTGCCCTACCCCTTTGAGCCACAGGCACCGCCCTAAATAGTAGTTTCTTAAAGATTAGTTGCAATGTGGAGTAAAAACCACATTAATAGACTTTTTGTACTCTGTTACATTAAAATCTATTAGTCTGTCTTAGGTTTGCCTCTTTTCTCTTGCCTGATTCTGTAACATCACGCAGTAGTCTGGGAAGTATTGGTTAATCTAGTTATGCAGATCTTCTAAATGTTGACATATTTCACTATATTAAAAAAAAAAAAATCGGGTGGCGCCTGTGGCTCAGTGAGTAGGGCGCCGGCTCCATATACCGAGGGTGGCAGGTTCAAACCCAGCCCCGGCCGAACTGCAACAAAAAACTAGCCGGGCATTGTGGCAGGCGCCTGTAGTCCCAGCTGCTCGGGAGGCTGAGGCAGGAGAATCGTGGGAGCCCAAGAGCTGGAGGTTACTGTGAGTCCTGTGACATCACGGCCACTCCAAAAAAAAAACAAAAAAAACAAACAAAAAAAAGCCCACAAAAAAACCCCCAAAAAACTCACATTCAGGCTCAGCTGTAGCACATTGGTTATGGTGCCAGCCACATGCACTGAAGATGGTGGGTTCGAACCTGATCTGGGCCAGCTAAACAACAATGACAACTGCAACAAAAAAATAGCCAGGCATGGCGGGTGCCTCAGTCCTAGCTACTTGGGAGGCTAAGGCAAGAGAATTGTTTAAGCCCAAGAGTTTGAGATTGCTGTGAGCTATGACACAACAGCACTCTACCAAGGGTAACACAGTGAGACTGTCTCAAAGGAAAAAAAAATCACATTCATTAATATTGCCTCTGATCTTATCAGAAAAGTCATTAAGCAATGAGAAGCAAAGCTCATAGCGATGGATACAAGTTTCCCCAAATCCTAGTTTTTACCTGAACGCTTGAATTTCTTTTTACTTGTAAGCTTGTTTTTCTGGAAGTGACAGGGTTACTTCACAATACTCAAGTTTGAATAACCATAGCTTGTCAGCTGTTCTTTCAAGTAATAATGATGTTCCATGAAATAAATGGCTAGTTCAGCTTGCAACTTAAATGGAAGTGCTTTTCTTTTAGATAAGTACTTCCCTTCTACACGCGGCAGAAGTGTTCTGTGTACTTCAGGAAATAAGAACAATGGTTTACGGAGGCCTTCTGGGGCTTTAATTCCTGTATAATATTGTTCTAACGAAATACTGCATGCCATTTCAACATCCCAAGTATTGGTTAAGTTTTATTCTTTAGCTTTTGAGAAGTAGACAAGAAATAAGTTCTGTATCTGGAAATTTCCTCCTTGGAGGGACTTCAGCCTGTGACAAGATTGAGTTTGCAAGTACTCTGTGGGAGGCTCAATTATAACAATGAAACCTCATCTATCCAGAATCATTGGAGTGAACAGTTAGGGTAACTTTTGTGCAAAATGCCTTTTCCATTTTTAAGCATTAAAATTCCACATCACACACCTTCTTCCTGTATTAGAGTATAAAGAAAAGAAATTACTGTTTTATCATGTTCATCTATGCTATGATACATCATGAACATCACCCATGCCACAAAAATTGTTCCAAACAGCAAGGCTGACTGACTTCTTGGACTGCTTTTTAAATTTTTATTTCAGGTTCATTTGAAGATACAAAGAATTAGGTTACAATGTTTGCATTTGTTAGGTATAGTCCCTTTTGTAGCTATGCTCTGTCTCCAGGAGCTGTGCCATATACCTTTACATTGTGCCCTTATATTAAGTGGGAACATGCCACTTCTGTCCTCCACCTTGATTTTCTTCTCTTGTGTGGGTGTCTATTAGATTGTCTACTGGTTTCATATTAGTATTGAGTATACTGGATACTTGTTTTTCCATTCTTGTGATACTTTACTGAGAAGAATGTGATTTAACTCTAGGTTAATACAAAAGATGTAAAGGGCTCCATCTGTTTTGGTGGCTGAATAGTATTCCATGGTACGCATGTATCACAGTTGGTTAATCCATTCCTGGGCTGATGGGCATTTAGCTTGTTTCCACATCTTGGCAATTGTAGACTGAGGTGCAATAAACCATCTAGTGCAAATGTCCTTATGATAAAATGATTTTTCCCTTGTGGGGAGATGTCTAGTAATGGGATTACAGGATCAAATGGGAGGTCTAATTTGAGTTCTCTGAGGATTCTCCATATTTCCTTCCACAGAGGCTGTGTTAGTTTGCAGGTTGGGCTGCTTTCTTTTCTTTCTTTCTTTTTTTTTTTTGAGTGTCACTGTGTTACCCTGGGTAGAGTGCTGTGGCATCACAGCTCACAGTAACCTCCGACTCTTGAGCTTAAGTAATTGTCTTGCCTCAGCCTCCCAAGTAGCTGGGGCTACAGGCGCCTGCCACAACACCTGGCTATATTTTGTTGTAGTTGTCATCGTTCAGCAGGCCAGCTCTGGGTTTGAACCCACCAGGCCTGATGTATGTGGCTGGCGCTCTAGCTGCTGAGCTATAGGTGCCGAGCCAGGTTGGGCTGCTTTTTAATAGTTTTGTTTTGTTTCAGTTCTGGTTAACTCTTTCTCTTCCCACTGTCTCTCTCTCCCCTCTTGCATCTAATGTCCTTTAGGAAAAGAAACCAGGTAACCAATAATGGTTAAAATTTGTTAAAAAATAGAACTTTATAGACAGTTTTGGGGCTAAGGATATTCTTCCACTAAGAAAGCATAAATTTTTTTTTTTTGGAGACACAGTCTCACCCTGTTGCCCAGACTAGAGGGCTGTGGTATCAGCCTACCTCACAGCAACCTCAAGGTCCAAGGTTCAAGTGATCCTCCTGCCTTAGTCTTCTGAACAGCTGAAAATACAGGCACCCACCCACAATGACTGGCTCATTTTTATGCATTTTTAATAGAGATAAAGTCTGGCTCTTACTTAGGGTGGTCTTGAACTACTAACCTCAAGTGATCCTCCTGCCTCAGCTTCCCAGAGCACTAGCATTACAGGCGTAAGCCACCGCACCTGGCCAAGAAAGCACAGATGTGTAAGTGCCTTGGTTTGTGCCAGTGGCAGAGGAAGAATATAGTCCTTTGTTACCGTTTGTCTGTAACTGTGGACAGGCAGTATGATTTTCTGGAGCCCCAGTTTACTTATAAATTCAGGGTAGTTAGGATTAAATATTCCTAGGATAAAGTCCAACAATCTTAGAATTATATAATAAATGTAGATAAAACTTCACAGAGTTGTTGCAATAATTAAGCATATAAAGGACCTGGGACGCTGCCTGACAGGGCTCCTTTGTTTCCCTTTTTATCTTCATGCTCCAAGACAAGCAAACTTTTTCTATAAAGGGCCAGACAGTTAAATATTTTAAGTTTTGTGGGCCAAAAGCTAAAGCTAAATTTAAGGATATTTTATAGATACTTATATAAGAGAGATTTTAAGAATTCTTCATGTTTTATTGACAGAATTCAAAATGTAATAATCAATACATTTTTGGGGATAACATGGGTCTACTAATGAGAAAAATAGTTTTTTTCCTTTGGTGGGGGAGGGATAATATTTCACGTAAATGGGATCCAAAATTAGTGTTTCCTCTCATCACATCAGTTGCAAATGTTCGCCCGTAAAAACCATTCTTAATCTGATAGGCCATACGCACAAGTGGTGAGCTGGATTTGATCTGTGGGCCTTAGTTTGCGAATTCCTCTCTCACTTATTTCCTTTTCTTAGGTTCATTCCATATAGTTGGTAATTTCTTCGTGTAGATTTGAGTTTCCATCTGGTGTTTTCCTCTCCAGTCTTTAACACTACTTGTAGTGAAGGTTTAGTGGTGATAAATTCTTTCATCTTTTGATTGTCTGAAACGTCTTTATTTCATCTTCATTTCTAAAGCATATTTTCACTGAATACAGGATTCTAGGTTGACAGATTTATTTTCCTTCAGCACTTTAGAGATGTCATTCTATTGCCTTCTGGATTGTATTATTTCTGATGAGAAGTCAGCAATCATTCTCACCTTGGTTCCTCTTTGTAGCATGTCTTCTTTCTTTGTCTGTTTCTAAGATTTTTCTCTTTATCACTGGTTCTCAGCAATTTGATTATGATGTACCTTGATGAGGTTTTCTTTATATTTATCCTGCTTAGCCTTCATTGGCCTTCCAAGATTGGTGGTTTGGTATTTTAAATCAAATCCTCTATCCCTGAGGCTACAATTACAAATATGTCAGAACACTTGATATTATTCCACAGACTCTATGCTTTTCATACATTTTTCTCTCTGTGCTTCAGTCTGAATAGTTTTTGCTGTTCTGTCTTATAGTTTACTAATAGTGGTAGTCAGATTCTGAAATGGCTCCCAACGATCTCACTTCCTGCTTTTCATCTCCTTGTTTGTGGGCTGGTCCTAGTGACTTGCTTCTAATGAATAAACAATATGGCAAAAGTGTTGGGGTGTCAGTTCTGAGATTAGGTATGGATGGAATGTGACTTTCTCTTGGCCCGTCCTAGCTTACTTTGATGAAACCAGCTCCATCTTTTTAAGCTTTCCTTGGGAGACCTGAGGGCATTCCCAAGGAATGGAGCTCTGTCAACAAACACACGATGGGCTTATTAGGAGACCCTGTCCCAGTTGAACCTTCAGATGACTATGGCCCTGGCTGATGTCTTGATTGCAACCTTATGAGAGACCCTGAGCCAGTGGACCCAGCTAAGCTGTGCTGGATTTCTGACTACCAAACTGTAAGATAATAAATGTTGTTTTAAGCCACTTAATTTTGGGGAGAATCTGCTATGTGGCAATAGATAACTATAATCTTTTTTCATCTTAACTACTCTTTTTTTAAAAAGACTTTTAAAAAAATTTAATTTCATTTTTTTGAGACAGAGGCTCACTATGTCGCCCTGGTAGACTGCTGTGGCATCACAGCTCACAGCAACCTCAAACTCTTGGGCTTAAGCGATTCTCCTGCCTTAGCCTCCCAAGTAGCTGGGACCATAGGCGCCTACCACAACACCCAGCTATTTTTTCTTGTTGTTGTAGTTGTTGGTTTAGCTGGCCTGGGCCGGGATTGAACCTGCCAGCCTTGGTGTATGTGGTCAGCACCTTTACCCACTGAGCTATGGACACTGCTCATCTTAACTACTCTTTTATTTATTTAAATCATAACTGTGTACATTGATGCATGTACGGGGTTCAGTGCACTGATTTGATATACGATGTGAAATACTAACACTGAACTGATTAACACATCTATAACCTCACTTACTTATTTGTTGTGGTAAGACAATTATACTCTTTTCTAATAGTTTTGAAATGTACCATTGCATTATGCACATTAGGTGAGGTCCCCCCAACTACCTTCTCTCCTCCCTTTTCCCCCCTCCCCTCCCTTCTCTCTCTTCTCTTCCCTCCTACTTTCTGGGCCATAGTTATGTTTTGCCATTCATATGTATGTGTAGGTGATTATATATTGATTTCATAGTAGTATTGAGTACATTGGCTATTTTTTTTTTCCCATTCTTGAGATATTTTACTAAGAAGAATGTGTTCCAGCTCCATCCCGGTAAATACAAAATATGTAAAGTCTCTGTCCTTTTTATGGCTGCGTAGTATTCCATGGTGTACATATACCATAATTTGTTAATCCATTCATGGGTCGATGAGCACTTGGGCTGTTTCCATGTCTTGGCTATTATGAATTGGGCTGCAATAAACATTCTTGTGCAAATGTCTTTGCTGTAAAGTAATTTCTGATCATCTGGGTATATACACTGAACCCCATATATACCTAGTAGAGGAAGTGCAGGATGGAACGGTAGGTCTACTTTTAGTTCCTTGATTATTCTCCAAACTTCTTTCCAAAGAGGCTGTATTAACTTGCATTCTCACCAGCAGTGTAGAAGTGTTGTTCCCTTCTCTCTGCATCCATGCCAACATATGGAGTTTTGGGATTTTGCTATGTGGGCTCATCTCACTGGAGTCACATGACATCTCAACGTGGTTTTGATTTGCATTTCTCTGATGATTAAAGATAATGAGCATTTTTTTCTTTTTTTTTGAGACAGAGTTTTATTTTATCACCCTCAGTAGAGTGCCGAGGCATCACACAGCTCACAGCAACCTCCAACTCCTGGGCTTAGGTGATTCTCTTGCCTCAGCCTCCCGTATCTGGGACTACAGGCAGCCGCCATAATGCCTGGCTATTTTTTTGTTGCAGTTTGGCAGGGGCCAGGTTTGAACCCACCACCCTCGGTATATGGGTCCGGCACCCTACCCACTTAGCCACAGCTGGCGCCCAAGATAATGAGCATTTTTTCATGTGCTTGTAAGCCATGTGCCTGTCTTCTTCAGAGAAGTTTCTGTTCAAGTCTCTTGCCCACATAGAAATGGGGTTATTTGTTCTTTTCCTATTGTGATTAGTTTGAGTTATCTATGGATTCTAGTTATCAGACTTTTGTCAGAAGCATAACCTGCAAAAATCTTCTCCTATTCTGAAGATTGTCTATTAGCTTTACTTGCTGTGCTCTTGGCTGTGCAGAAGCTTTTAGTTTGATCAGATTCCAGTAATGTATTTTTGGTGTTGCTCTGAAGTAAAATTGAAAACATTTCCATTGAGATGAGAACTAGGCAAGGATGCCCACTATTTCCACTGCTATTCAACATAGTAATGGAAGTCTTAGCCATTGCAATCAAGCAAGAGAAGGTGATCAAGGGTACCCAAATAGGGTCAGAGGAGATCAAACTCTCACTCTTCGCAGATGATATGATCCTATACCTGAAAAATCCCAGGGACTCAACTACAAAACTCTTAGGAGTGATCAATGAATAAAGCAGCATCTCAGGATACAAAATCAATAATTACAAATCAGTAGCTTTATATATGCCAACAACAGTCAAGATGAAAATATAGTCAAGAACTCTATTCCTTTTACAATAGTGCCAGAGAAGATGAAATATTTGGGAATATACCTAACAAAGGACATGAAAGATAAAGAGAATTATGGAACTATGAGAAAAGAAATAGCTGAAGCTGTGAAGATGTTAACAAATGGAAAAACATACCATGCTCATAGCTGGGAAGAATCAACATTGTTAAAATGTCCACACTACACAAAGCAATCTACAGATTTAATGCAATCCCTATTAAAGCACTGTCATACTTCAAAGAGCTTGAAAAAATAGTGCTTCATTTTATATGGAATCAGAAAAAACCTTAAATAGCCAATACATTACACTTAGAAATAAAAACAAATCAGGACTTAACTACTTACTATTCTTATTAGTGAATTATTTTTATTCTGGTATTATATTTCTCAGCTCTATAATTTTCACTTGATTCTTTTTTAATAGTTTTTACTTCTTTTTGAATTCTTTTCCTTTAAGTCTTTGAATATATTTATTGTAGCTAATTTTAAAGCATTTGTCTGTTAATTCTATCATCCCTGCCTTTTCTGGCTTTATTTTTATTGATTGATTTTCCTCCTAATTATAGAACACATTTCTCCGCTTCTTTGCATGTCTAGTACTTTTTGACTGAATGCTAGACATTATAAATGCACATTTCAGGGTGTCTGCATTACACTGTTATTGGGCTTTGTTCTGGCAGGCAGCTAACTGACTTGTGGATGAGTCTGATCCTTTCAAGATTCCTTTAAAGGCTTTATTTGGCAAGGACTAGAGCAGCCTTTAATCTATGGCTAGTTTAGTTCTACTCCTAAAGTATGGCCTTTCTGGAATCACTACTAAATACTCTGGTTGACCAGAACTCTAGTTTATGGCTCCTCAACTTTTGGTCTTTGAGAGGTCCCCCCACAGGCATGCTCAGCTTAGTTGACAGTGAAAGATGCAAGGAAGAGCTCCTTCTCAGCATAGCTCCCTCTTCTCCAAGCTCTGTTCTGTATGTATTTACTCTGCAAATTTCAGTTGACACTCTTATCTCCATTTTCCAGCTCAGTGAGACTGTAATAGTCTCCTTGGGTTCTTTCCTCTCCTGGTGGAAAGCTGAGGTGATGGTCAATCTCATCTTCTTTTTTCCTTTCTCCTAGGAATCCTATAATGCCTGTTTTCCAATGTCTGAAAATTGTTTATGATTTGTCCAGTTTTCTAGTCATTCATGATAAAAAAAAGACTAAGCGGACAGCAGTTACCCTGTCTTGGAAGTTGCATATGGGAGTACTGTAGGCAATACACCTTGGTTTTAATGAAACTGTAGCTTACTTTTTCCATGTCTATGAGAATAACTTAAAATGTAAGCATCCCATTTATTTATTATGGAAACACAATTTGGAGCTTGGCAGGAGGCAAGGGAAAACAGATTTTCCCATCATCTATCCAGCTGAGAAATCTTTCACACAGAGTTTTTCAGTAGGGAAAAGATCCTGCCCTTACCTTTTTCTCGATTAGGATCTCCACTGATGTTAAAAATCAAGAAAGAATGAATTGGAGGAAATGGTAATCAAAATACAGGAAAATGCAAATGTATGCAAATGTTTCATTATACCTAGATAATTGTTTTGTTATTATAGGTCCATGAGGCCCAAGTTAACAATTAAGTGAAAACTTAATAGCAAGAACAAGGCTTCTCCCAGGAGGAAAAATAGCTGATATTCTCAAAATGTTTTCCACTCTAAACCTATCAATATTCCAATCAACACAAGCAAATTCTTTCCTGCTTATTAATAAGTCCTGTAGAAAAATGAAGAAAATTTACAGAGAATGTAAGAAAACTCACTGAGTATCTCCACACTGGCCACCTTTCCTCACTAGTACAGACATTCTTACACATTATGTAAATGTGCCCCAACAGCCCCTGTGAGCAACTGTCATACCTGATGGTAAGTATGGGAGGTGTTTTACTTTTATCAATTGTACGGGGCTCAGAGTAGAATATCCTGACTCCTAAATTCACAGTGCTGACTCTTCCAGAGACCACTGCACTGAAACACCTTTTTTTCTAGGAGCTACAGAAAGCCAGTGGGTTTGTCCTGTCTATCATTGCTAAGGGTAAACAGCAATAATAGTTCAAGAGCAAGATGTCAGGCTTGCCTTGTCATTATCACCTTGAGAGCCTCTCCATTGTGCCTCCAAATCTCTTTTTGAAGAGCCACACTTGCTCTTGGATGATCCAAATTCTAAAAGCACATTATTTATTTATTTATATATATTTTTGGAGACAAAGTCTCACTCTGTCACCCTGGCTGGAGTGCAGTAGAATCATCATAGGTCACTGCAACCTCCAACTCCGGCTTAAGTGATCCTCTTGTCTCAGCTTCCCAAGTAGCTGGGATTACAAGTGTTAGCCATCACACCTGGCAAAATGTTTTTCTATTATTTTTGAGACAGAGTCTTATTATGTTGCCCTTGGTAGAGTGCGATGGCATCATAGTTCACCGCAATCTCAAACTCCTGGGCTTAAGCTATTCTCTTGCCTCAGCCTCCCACGTAGCTAGGACTACAGGCGCCCTCTACAACACCTGGCTATATTTTTTGTTGCAGTTGTCATTGTTTTTTAGCAGGCCTGGGCTGGGTTAGAACCCACCAGCCCGAGTATATGTGGCCGGCGCCCTAACCACTGAGCTACGGGTGCAGAGCCATGTTTATCTATTTTAGAAGAGACGGCGTGTTTGCTCTTGCTCAGGCTAATCTAGAACTCCTGACTTCAAGCAATCCTCTACCTCAGCCTTCTAGAGTGCTAGGATTATAGGTGTGAGCCACCATGCCCAGCCTAGAAGCACTTTTAAATGCTCAACATAGGACAGGTGTGGTGAGTGCCTGTAGTCCCAGCACTTTGGAAGGCTGAAGCAGGAGGATCACTTTAGCCCAGAAGTTCAAGATTGCAGTGAGCTATGATTGTGCCACTGCCCTCCAGTCTAGGTGACAGAGCAAGTCCCTATTTCTAAAAAATAAAAACAAATACAAATAAAAGATAGTAAATACATGATGTAGCTAGGCAGAGTGAGAGAAAGAGTCATCAAATACTGACTATCCTGAACAGAAGCTGCTGGATTTCTGGAGGATGCAGCTGGGAACGTCGATTGGCATACCTAGAGCAAAAGTCAGATGTCAACAAATGACAACCAAGTCTGTCAACTGGCTCGCATGCAAACAGGGACCCAGCCAACGCTACCCAGCCCCAGCAAACTGTTCCCTGAAACACAGTGATGACGTATTAACAGCAGATTGCTGCTTCAAGTTACTGGAAACCAGACCGGGTCAGAGACCCTGAGAATGGAATCTGACATTAGATGATGCAAACTGGCCCTACGCTTATAGTTTTTCTCCACCTTTATCCTGGTATACACTCCAGGTCTTTCCCTCCCACACACTTGGAAAAACTGAGGTGGACCCCCTGGTTGCCTAAACCCATCTCCTCGTCAGCTCCCTTGTTTTGGAAGGAGATGATAAATAAATCAAAATGCACTAAAGCAGCACTTCCACAGGCACTCGCCTCCTTCACTGAACGTGCACCTCATCAATCACACTATTGTCTGCTTGAAAGGCGAGCCTTGTAAATGTCATATCCACTCAGGCCCAAGGAGAGGCGCATCCAAATGCAGCAACGAGTTTTAATTGGATAGTGTAATTAAACTAAAAAACCCCAGCAGACTCCCTTTGACAGGATAGATGAAGACCCCTTTTAATAGGGCTAGGAAACATATCTGTTAAAAGGATGAAGCACTGCCTGCTCCTGATTGTGCTCCAGAGGACTCTTATGAAAAGGCAATTCAATAACTGGGGCATTTAATATGTTAGAGTCCATTGTGTTCTGTAATCAGGCAGTACTTACCGTATTTGATCTGGAACTTATGAAATAAGTCCTTGTCAGAGAATAAAAACACAACATAGCTTGTCCACCTAATGTTTACAGTGTCAAGACCTCCTGGGAGTGGACGGAGGCCGAGGAGGGGCTGCAGGTCTATCGGAGCATGAATGCAGTGCCTTACCGACTAGGGCCCACAGTGTGCCAGCATGATCACGACTATCCATCCGTTCACTTTGGGGCTGTAGCTTTTTCATCCAGCAGTGGCTAACGTCACCCTCATCCTCTTTCATAGGTTCTTGGGAGCATCTAAAGAATATGACAAAATTCCTGGGTACCTCCTACTTTAGCAACTAGAATGCCTATCCATTAGAGAGAGAGAGAGAGAAAGAGAGAGTTCTCTGCTAGAACTACCCCTGTCAAATAGGGAGGAAAGAAAAAAGAAATCAGGTGGTCAGAGGATTCAACGTGTGGGCTAGGGTGTGCTCAGGCTGACGTTAGTAACAAAAGTGATCCTTCTGCCATTCTCCCGGCTTTCCTTTGTTGGGAGAGGAGGTGGGGATCACACACTGGCATATTCAGACACACAGTCACGTAAACATACAAGGCCTGCAGCTTCACAAACAATGTTTCATTAAGAGAATTAGTGAAAACAAGTGAAGAGTTTTGTATATGCACAGGACTCTATATCACAAGTAGCCCATGACAATCCCTTTCAGATGGAATGCTAGTGTCTCAAGGACAAGTTCAGGGAACCCAGCATCAGGGTGAATCAAGACAGCCTCTGAGGAAGTTGCCTGGGAGTATAGAGGTGAGATTTCAGACTTCCCCATCTATAGTGTTCCAAAAACAGCTGGATGCTCTGGTTTATTCACACAACCTCAAAGTAAGTTTCCCTGGGCCTTCAGACTGATGTTTCTTTTTTAAGGATGATAAAGGATTTGTTTCATGACTGCTTTTAGTCCCCCATAAAGTCTGCTCAGAGCTGTTTGCAAACCTATGAACATTCCTAATACTGGTCTTTTACTATGGGTTGATGAACCCATTAAGAACATATAAGTGAATACATATAATCTGTGAAAACTGGATACTGAATTAAACCATCAAATACCTTTAGGTTTAAATGAAAACTACATAAAAGCATTTCAGCCATCAATTTGGCTATCACTTCTAGCCAGTATGAATTCTGCTGGAAAAGCTATTTTCGTGCAGATGTGGAATTCAATGGGAAAGACTGACTCGTGTACCAACATCAATCAAAATGTCGACTTCCCTGGCAGCTCTCAACAGTAAGGCAGGTTCAAAGGTCACAGGATAAAGAAAAAGCCAAGCTCTGGTTCAGCTCTAATATCTCCTCAGTAGAAGTCTTGCAAAAGTACCCCCTTCTGTATTAGCCTTGCTTTCATTAATCTTCTTGCCATCTTCTTTAACTAGTCATGCAGAACCGCTCGATAGCAAGACGTATAATGGGGAAGGCCCTGTGCCTATTACCGCGTTAACATTCTCTTAAGTCCCCAGTGCAACAATGGAACAGGAAAGCAAAGGAAGTCTGTGACTGCAGGGTGCAGTGCAGGCAATTCAATTACAGCCTGGGCTTACCTATGTACTTCTGACCTATGCAACACAAGAGGCCTTTGTGTCTAACTGGCTTGGCCATTAAGGTTGCTGAAGATCACAACAATGCTGATCTTTTCTATTTAAGCTAAATCAATGTGGACAAATCATTATTCAGCAGCTTTAATTTAATTAGTAAATTAAATACACTACTTTACAAATCTTGGCAAGTACTTATGAAAAGAAAGATTCATTTAAGCGGGAGGTCACCAATAAGCCCAGCTAATTTAACTCATAGCCTTAACTAAATCTCATCTCAAATATCCAGTAAGTTCTAGTCAAGAGGGTTTAACAATCCCCTAGAGTTGTGGTTAACTCTCAAACCCAAAGAGTAATGAAAACAGTGTTTTGGATAAAAAGAAAAAATGAAACAAAACCTCCCCCAACATAACCAGCATCAACAGAATCAGATTTCCTTTAAATTATACTATTGCAAAAGAATGTAATCAGGTTACCTCTATTATGTTGCTTCCTTAAGGTTTTATATGATCTATACTTAATTGAGATACAGCGCTCTTTTCAGCTATAAAGACGACAGCTACTTTATTAAGGTTTAAATCTGATTTCTTAATGATAGGCTGCTTCCTTTAAAGCCTGTAAGTCTGTACAACCTTCTTATGATAAAACCAGACCTGGTATGGTTGAGTCTGGTACTCAAATATAGCCCAAGTCCCTGATGGGCTCCAGTTTCACAGAAAGGTCCTTGCTTTTGTTTTAACACAGGAATTCAAGGCTAGCACTTAAAAACGGAGCCCATGGCTTTCAAAGCCTATGTCTAGAGCTACCTAAGACTGGAAAATCATTTCTCTAAGGCAATTTTAACATGGTAGTTTGTGATATGGAAACATTCTCCTTTCCTATGTGCTATAACATCCTTGATTAGTTAAAATGAATTAATACTAATTCATCTTTTAGACATTTGTGACATATTTCAAAATTGCAAAAGATATCCTATGAAGTAGCAAAATCTGACTGAGTAATCACTGAATTGAATAATAATAATTATAATGGCAGCATAATTTTTTCTTTTAAATCCAGAAAGGCAGAATTTATTCTTAATATCTCAGGGCTTGAGATATACAGATTTTCTCAACTAACTCTTTCAAGAGCCTATACTGATATGTGCAATTTTTTTAAAGGCATGTATCTATTTAGTCATTAAGTTCCAGGTCCTTAAACACTCACAGGGACAGAGCAATAAATCTTCCCTCTGAGAACCTGGCCTAAGAGGGAGAAGTCGAGGGTAAAGGAAAGAGAGCCACTGAACTGCTATTTATGAAGCCCGGCTTCAGACCCTGGGTCTTTCTGATCTCACAATATGTGTAATTATGTGTTTCACTACAGCCGTTCAAACGCTCAGTCCCTTTGCCAAGTCAGCTATTCACACACTTTTTGGATATGGCATCAATTAAACTTGAGTTGTGTTCCTTATGACGACCAAATTAATGGTTTGACAGCGGCTTTTTCAATAAACACTGCAAACTGGCCATATTCAAAGGTTTTAAAAACCATTTCTTTTCTGTTCAAAATTCTGACAAACATGTCTCAAGCAAGACTGGGGACAACTTCATTATACTCCCAACACTTAATGCCTTTTTGTAAAGAAGGCTATTTAATAACACGTCTGCTCTGTTTTCACAACTAAATTATTCCAGCTGGTCACACGTTCCAGTCTTCAGCAAGACACTTGTGTTACGAGAGATAAAAACATGAAAAAGGAAATATATTGCAGAAATCAAAAACCTTATCTACTTCTAGACTCTCTTTCTTTGCCATGATTCATTCAAGAAGGCCCCAAGAATAATTTTTGATGTAAACTCAGCTACAAACATACATCACTATGCTGATAAAAATCACAGGCTAAACTTATGAAATATAGTGACTTTCATTTCTTTAGTGATGCTAAAATAACTTTTTTCTAAGGTTCAACAGACACAAAAGATAAAAAGGGTTACCATTAATCCTTAAAAAAAAAAAAAAAAGAAAGAAAGAAAGAAAAGAAAGACGTCCCATAGATTAATTCTGGGATCTGATGCTAGTCTGAGGATGAACTTTTTAGACTGAGTCACTGAATTAATTTGAAGAACATACTGGAAATCATAAAACATACAGCATCAAGCCAATTCATTTAATACATCCTTAGTCGGCACTTTAAATATAAATTACATCAAATAACTTTGGTTTCTAAATTCTAGCCTCTTCAATTTCATGTCAACAAACCACTGAGGACAACTTGATGCAGAAGCCAGTTCCTGGGTCAATCAGTTCAGTACGGAGATGGGATAGAAGGGAGGGGCAGATTTCATAAATAAACACAGCACGGAGGTACTGTACTAGAGCTATGTATAAACTCCTGGGGGCAAAGTTAACAGAGAAAGCCTGACATTGGAGCTGAATCTTGAAAAATGAGTGGGCTGAGTTTGGGGAGGTAGAAATGTCTGTTAGGTAGAGGAAGGGTCAGGGTTGAAAGTGTATTCCAGCAGTGGGAACAGCAGAAGCACAAAATGCATTGTGTACAAGGAGTTCACAGTGACCGTAGTCCAAATGTGAGATGGGAAATTATGCGCTATGAAGTTAGAGTGGTCAGCTTGTTGTCAATGTTTGCAAAGACTATGCTGAAGAGTGTGAATTTTATTCTGTTAACCTGTTAACTTTCAAATCTTTTTTAAATTTATTATTATTTTTTTCAATTTTGCGCAGAGGCTGGGTTTGAACACACTACCTTTGGTATATGGGACTGGCGCCCTACTCCTTTGAGCCGCAGGCGCCACCTCAAATCTTTTTTTTTAAGAAGCAAAATTTATCAGCTGACTTTTTTTTTTTTTTTTTTTGAGACACAGTCTCACTATGTCACCCTTGGCAAAGTGCTGTGGCATCATAGCTTACAGAAACCTCAAATTCTTAGGCTTAAGTGATTCTCTTGACGCAGTCTCCCAAATAGCCGAGACTACAGGTGTCTGCCACAATGCCTGTTACTTTATTTTTTTGGTTGTAGTTGTCATTGTTGTTTGGCCGGTGCATGTAGCTGGCACCCCAGCCATTGAGCAGAGCTGACTTTTAAATGCAGAATCCCTAAATAGAAAAAACAGAGTTCCTGTGGTTGAATAGAAGCCTAAATCTAATCTGCCTTAAATACACACACCCAAGGTCCCTAGAGTGCTGAAGAACATGGCTTGAAAAGCACTGCTTTAGGGGATAAGGACTTAAGAAGTGTTTTTTACTGGGGCTGTGGGCCTCAGGAAAGTGCCATAATTTCTAGATCTCTGCAGCCAGAGTGAAAGAGGAAGAAACCTTTGTAAGACCCACATGTGCAGTTTTTATACAGAACCATCTGGCACATGTGAAAATAAGACAAAAAATTCCTACTAGGTTGTCAATACTGAAATGACGGGGCCCACATTTGCATGGTATCGCCAATGCTGGGAGCGTGGCCTCATTTACACAGATGTGTAATAATTATTCTCTACTGCCTTGATGCCTAGAGAGACTGGGAGGTGGGTGGCTGTGAACCTTTTCTCCACTCCCTGTTAGGCTGGGTATGTGACATTGTGTACCTTCACGAACTGCATCACAACTTTCCTTGGAACAGTGAGTGTCCTGGGATGACTCCATAAGGGAAACCTGAATCCTGCTTCTAGTTCTTTCCCAATCTTTCCACTCCAGCTTATCCCTCTGTGCAACAAGGAAGTGACTGTCCTTCATTTCTTAGAGACAGGGAAAATTATTAATAACAAAATGCTACTTTTCAAAGCATCCTCAGTTCTTGGGAAGAAAGATATCAGAGTAATAGTGTCTTTCTTGGTTGACAAACTGGAGTGAGTGGGATTAGGAAGAAAATGTTTATCTGAAAGACAGAGAAAATCCAGCAGCCTTGGGGCAAGGCCCCCAAGCAGCAGGCGATTTTCTCCCCAGCTTCTCGCAGCGTTAGAGGCCTTGCTGGGATAGCTGGAATGGTGGGAAGGGGTGCGGATGGCCTTACCTCTTTCCCTATATCCAACTAAGCTCTCCCTTCTTGCCAACCTGTAGGCTAATGAATTGAAAGGAGGAGAAATTATAGCCCAGCACAGCTGGACTTGACAGAAAACTTGAAGCCCCACCCATAAATAAGGCAATGCCCAGTCTGTAAGCCCCTTGGGCCCCTGTGTAGTCGGTATTACTTCACAAGTTAGAACCATATTATAAACACTCGCTGGCCTTTACATTTCTTATTGTTCCTTTTGAGCATGTAATGCCTTTTAACATTTGTTCTCAAATTTACCGGACACTGGACATAGGGAATTAATAAAAATTGGATGCACAGTTGGTACCACAAGTTACTAAATCAGAATCTACTCAGGTGGGCCTTGGGTAACTGCATTTTAAAAAGGCTACACAGATAATGCTGATATATGCCAGAGTTTGAGAACCATTATCTCACAGCCTTTTCTAGGCAGCTAATGTGCCCTTATATAGTTTAAACATTTTTCTTCCATGGGGGAACTTCCATGTGTTCTATATGTCCTTTTTAACCCTTGATACGACTAAAGTCCTAAAAATGACTAAGGGATTAATCTAAATGCTATACCCAATTACTTAACTGCAAAAATATAATATGCTGAAGTATATAACTGAACTGTATCTATTTTGATAATTTAACCAGAGGAATGCCAACCCAGCAGTAATCTCTTCTGTGGGATCAGGTGAGAGTTTAATTATGAGCTGGTAGGTCATGCAGCTGTCAATAATCTGTGAGGGTGTTGGGGGTGCTGACACTTCTAGAATGATGGATATCTAAATGTAGTCTTCAGCTGCCTTGGGAAATCCCTGCTTCCCTTGATCTGGCATGGAAGGAAGGGAGGTCCTGGTCTGACTGGTCAATTCCCCCAAAAGGGCAGGGAGTACAAAGTGAAATGAGGGCTCTGATGAGTGCAAATTCCCAGCAGAAATCTGGTCCTATTCCCCCACCCCCAGGGCAGGGCTGCTGAGGTCAGGAGCAGGGCTGCAAGGTTGTCTGCTGCCATCAAGACCAGACAGGATGGGTACCATAATACAATCCCGTTTGATTAAAAGAAATTTCTGGTAATGAATTAAACAGACCCAAGGAAAAAAGGACACGGTGGCAATATATTCTCCTGGCACCCAGCATACAGAGGGAAGAGAGGGAAAGAGAGAAAGGAGACATAAATAAAAGGGACTACTCACTGGGGCTTTTTTCTTCAGCAAGGTCACAGGCACAGAGCAGGTCAGAATCGATTGAGATGGGTTTCTGCTTAATCCAAAACTTAGTGCTGGCTTTCTGATTTGTAACAGGGTCTATCTCAACTTTGTCTCCAGAGATACCTGTGAAGTGAACGAGAGGATAAAAAAGAAGCCATAAGAAGTAGAAAGTGTGAGTTGAGTGTAATCATTGGACCTGTTTTATAAATCCTAAACTGGAGGAACATGAGCTCCTTCTGAGGGCATCAGGGAATGCTGTGGGTTTTTTAAGACAGACATAAGGAGACTCCAAATTGCACACAGAAGCTGCACAGTCTGGTTTCCTGGGTGGGTGAATTGGGGAGGTGAGAACAACCCAAAATATATGAAAAGGCATTAAGGAACATTCCGTCTTAGGTATAAGGTACAGTACAATATAGAGTTTACCTACATTTTATATACCTCTATATCATAATGAAATAAACCATAAAGCTCATTAAACAGTTTTGATCCATGTTCTTTTCTTTTTTTTTAAAGATAATCTGAGGTGGACAGATAAATCTGTAACATCCCCTATTCCTCAGTATCTAAGCTACTCATGAACAGTTTCTCATCTGGAAAAACCTTACATGCTAAAAATAGCATGGGGGAGGGGGAGGGAACCATCTCTTCCTTTTTGTGACACTAAATCATCTTCCAGGCTATATTTAAAGGAAGTCACAGGAGGATCTAAAAGTCCTTTACATAAAACCTTCCAAGTTTAAGTCTTGGGTTTAGGCAGTGGAGATCACGTCCTCCTTCCTGAGGCAGAGACTTAGCACTGGGTGTGAGCCTCACACAACAAAGACTTTGTAACAGGATCCAGAATGTTAAATACTGGCACTTCAGGTTTCGTTTTTTGGAGCTGTGAAAGACATAACATGTTGTACAGTGACTTGGAATAAAGGTGTTTGTAGAACAAAGGTAATACCAGGTATGGGAGGTGTTCAGGGATAAGTGCAGAAATGAACAATTGCTTTCCCAGTATAGCAGAAGAGTCTCTCAGCCTGACACAAATGATTTAGGCTAGATGCACGATTTTTCCCTTTTTTTTTAGCTGAAAACTGGGGAATCTGTCCATGAAGTGAGACAAAAGCTTCCAATATGCCTTCTAGAGTGGGCCCCATATGGGACCTTGAAAGTAATTATTTTTTAGGCCATAGTTTAAAGGTCAGGGTCAAAGCAAGGAAAAGCAAAATGAAGTAAAGATGTAAGATATAATTAAAATAATTGAATGTGCATATTGCAACAAAAAAGACAATCAGAGTTAACATATTTCAACCTATGAATCACTCAGAAATTTTTGAACAAAATGTGAGAAAACTCAGTAAGCCAAAAGAGGCAAATAAACAGTCCACTTAACCACCCCCATAAAAAACCCTGAAAACCAAAATATACACATGCAACCACCATCACAGTCTGACAGCAATTTTAAAATCAAAAAGGAAAACAAATACAAACAAAATCCTCATGATAAAGTCTGCTACACACTCCATTTATTTCTACTTTATTTTATGAATAAATTACAAAGACCAGTTAGACAGACAGAAGGCTACGTACAGAGACTATAGTAGAGACTCCCTGCCATCTTCAGAGGAGAAAACGCAGCAATGGCTGCTTACCCCCGCTTATTACTGTGTGGTCTTTGGTAAAGATTAATAATTGTTTTGTTTTGTTTTTTTACTAATTCAACATTGGGATTTGTCATTAGACATTTCAGGAATATCATGTTTCAATTAGGCATGATGTCCTAAGTCCAATTGACTCTGGACATTCAGTTCTAGATGATTCCAGGAGGGTGAGAATGTATCAGGAGACCAATTTTATTACGTTTCAAATAGATTACAACTATCCAGTTACACTCTTGCCTCTGATTTGGTCATTAATTATTAAAGATCTGGACATTTCTACAGTTCCCTGAAAAAAGAAAAGTACTTAAGCCAGGGTTGTTGGTAGTAAGAATGTGTGTGTGTTTTCCCCTCCTTCTGCTTCTTATTTTGACATTTATAAAAGTCAAAATGAACAGGGTAAAATAAATGTGCATATCTCTTATGTGGAAATAAACCCTGCCCCACATTCTGTTCTCAGAATGGAGGGGGGGGGGGGGGAATCATCACCAGGGAGACACGGTTTTAAAATTTTGTTCTATGGCCCTGCAACTCTTGAAGCCGTAGTCAGTCAATATTGTTAATGTACCTTGTTAATTTGATAGGATTTGTCAGGTAACTCCACTGGAAAATTATATAAAACTGTTCCAGATGAAAAGATGATAGTGACATGAATTAAAGTGATAGAACAATAGTGGAATATAAACCAGAAATGACACCCAAAGTGGCTGTTGATTTATTGCCATACTGAGTTTGGTTCTGGGCTCCCATGTATATTAGCGCTACAAATCTGGGTCCATTTAGCAGAGGGATGCTCATACATACATCACCAGCTCCTGCTCCAAGCCAAGGTCACTCCCCATTGCATCAATCTTTTCAACAGAGCCTACTTCACAAAGCAGGACTTTTGTAACCATCTCAGATGTAACAGATTCTTGTTCCCTTTCATCTTTCTTTTATCATGTAAAGTACACTTTAACTTCTATTATTTTTATCTGCAAATTGTTACTGTACAGTTCATCCATTATGGGCTGTATCTCTGCATCATTGCCTACACTGTGCATGGCCACAAGAACGCTTTCCCAATGACGCCCTTTCCTGGGGTTATTGTGCAGTCACTGTTCATGGAGGAGAACCCCAAGACTGGGGCTTGGGGATAAAGTTGTGGGAGATGAATACAATAGGTTCGAGATGGGCAGACAGGTGGAAAACTATTTAAATAATTGGCGTGTTCCAAAAAAGTTGTGTGTAAATTAGATTTTTTTCTGAATTGAATCTCATTTTCCCACTGACTTCTAGTTGCAGAGATACTTCATCTTCATTTTGGATTGATCTATAATTGGCAGGGGCTCCGAATACTTTAGTTTTAAGTCTCTCTGCCCTGCAGGCTTTCAGTCAAGCAGTTAATGATCTGTAAAGCACTTGCCTGCCTAGAGGAGTCACTATTTAAAGGAACCTGTAGGGGAATCTTTCTTGATGGGAAAAATCCTTTTGTACATTAAATAATCTCACCCCACTTGAGATTTGCGTGAGTCTCAGCTTCTCAAAGCAGAGCCTGCAGCCCCACAGGGCCCTATTTTCTCCTGCTCCCTCTGATTCCAGGCTGGGAGGGCCCCAGACAGTCCACGGTGGGGACCATCTCCTGAGCACACCCAGACCCTCTGCCACAAAGAGAAAGAGAGTTGGTAAAATCCAGCCTGGAGGCAAATAGAGACCTCTTCTGTCCCTGGCCTGAGGTCTCCTTGGCTAAAAGGAAGAGCCCATCAGAGGGAAAACCAGTTAAGAGGCTGGTGCCATGGCCCAGGCCAGGACCAAGGATGGCTGGGGGACGCAGTGGGGACCTGCAGGTTAAAGACAAAAGCATGAGGACTAGGCAAATAACAGGATGTGGGGTGTGAGGAAGAAGGGAAAGTTAGACGAGGACCCTGGGGCATCACTGCAGTGATGAGGAGAGGCAGAGGAGGCTGTGGAAGCCAGGATGGTGGGGATCTCAAGTGGGCAGGACAAGTTGTGCAACTGTGACTCACTTGTCAATGTCATTTCTCTGCTGCTAAGGGGAGTGGGTGGGTGAGGAGGCCAGAAGCAGCACTGTCTCCCTGTGACAAAGGAGTGCTGAGGGAAGGAGGACTGTTGTGTGCACATTCCCTGTGGCTGAGGGAAAGATTGCTGTGTGTACGTTCCCTGTGGCTCTCCTGAAGTCAAACAGCAAACGTACAACCCCAGCAGGCTCACTGTGGTTCCTGCTTCAACAGACACAGGCACCAGGAATCATTTGGTACAGCCTTCTCCTTAAGCCTGACAGGGATGATGCCAATTACAGGCACCATATGCTGAGCACCTGAAGTATTAACACAACAACTAATATTAACGGGCACCAACTATGTCCCAGGTGGTTAGAGATCCACTGATTCAAATCTCCTAGTAATCTTATGAAGTTGGTTACTATATTATAGACTAGGAAACAAACGCAGAGGGGTTAAGTAACTTGCCCAAGATTACCCAGCTCATAAGTGGCAAAGCTGGAATTTGAACCCAGGGAGTCTGGTCCAGAATGTGTCCTCTCACCATTATACTACTCTGTAAGAACCAGAGGGAAAGGTGCTTGGCTAAGGTCAGGGAGTGGAAAAGCCACTTTTCAAACCCCAGAGCTGCCTGCTCCCCAAGTCTTGGTTCTTTTCACTGCTCTGTACAGCTCCATCCAAGTCAAGATGATACAATAAGGAGCTGTGCCTAAACGGTCTTTAGTCTGTCAATTGTCACCAAGGGACAAATAAGTATTCAAATATAACAATAAATGCATACATCTGTTTTTGTTCATACAAAACTTGACAAACTAGAACATAAAATCTAATCAACATCCTTCTTTTTGACCACTGAGCACGGTTTTGATTTTCTTGGCTTTAGTTTTTTGTAATGAACTACTAGAATGATCCCTGAAAGTATAGTCTTGGCTAAAGTTTTTTGTAAAGTTACTGAAGGAAAGGCAGAGGTACTCCTTAAAGTATCACTTATGCACCGTTTTAAGTAATTCAAATTACAAATGTGTCTCCCAAGAAATAAGGGAAGTTGGCTTTTGTTAAATTTACATTTCTCCAACTTAAATGGCAACAATAAAAGAATAGTCGATTCAACCATAATGGAATACAACATAATCATGAAAAATTATTCATAAGAAAAATTTTACTTGGAAAAATTCTTATGACACAATTGAACAAGACAAGGAAAACATTCATAAAAAAGAGATCAAAAGAATATGTTCCAAACTGGTTAAGAGTGGTCGACTCATGTTAGCAGGATTCTATCCTTTCCTTTTCTGTATTTTTCCAAAAGAAAAATCTCTCAAAAATAAAAACAAACATCGCTTTTAATAGTTGATATTTTAAAGTAAACCTTCTATTTGATTCTGTAATCCCATTACTAGGTATGTACCCAGAAGAAAAAAAAACATTTTACCATAAGCACATTCATAGCTCAATTCACAATCACCAAGACGTGGAATCAACTCGAACTGCCCATCAACTCATGAATGGATTAATAAACTGTGGTATATGTATACCGTGGAATACTATTCAGCCATAAAAGAATAGAGACTTTATATCTTTTCTATTTACCTGGATGGAGCTGAAGAACATCCTTCTTAGTAAAGTATCACAAGAATGGAAAAGTAGCCAATATATGCAACACTAATATGAAACCAATAGATAAATAACAGTACCCCCACATGAGAGAAGGGCTCAACTACAACTTGGACTCTACCTGACAAATGCAAACAATGTAACCTAACCATCTGTACACTTATATTAATCTGAATTTTCAAAAAAGTTGACGCTTTTTGGACTTCAGTACCCTTTCTCAATATAAAATGTGGGGAAGGACAAATATATGGGTAATGGTGAAAAGGGACCCTAAATTGAAGAATACTTCCTTCCAGCAGCTCCCAGGTACCCCTGGGCCTGAGCTGCTGGGAGGTGCTGGTGAGCTTCTTTACACCACCCGAGGCCACTCTCAACACAATGCCTGGCAGGCTGCCCTCCCCAGCTGTGGCAAGTGAGGAGACAGGAGCACAGGGGCTGGCCGGGAGCAGCCAGGGTCATCTCCTTCCCTCAGGAACAAGGGGGGCTGTTTGTCTCCCTAACCACTTACCCACAGCCATCCATCATGACCTTTTCATGCTCCCACTCCTGACAGCTTCCAGATACAGTGAGTCAAACTTCACTGGAAGCAAACTATCACACCGACTGTCAAAGGCAGAAAACATTGCCTGATTGCTGTCCTACATCATCGCCAGCATATAAATCCTACCTTAACAAGACAGCTCAAAATAAACAAAAATGCTACTCTAATGTATATACAACTCTCTAGGGAAACTATTTGTCCACGGCTTTAGAGTTATCACAAGGAGAGCCTAACTAACTAGAAGATTTCCATAAAAGGGAATTAGAGTTGTGTGTCACCTTCTGCTAATACTCAGCGTTACTCACTTCGGGCAGCCCCTGTGCCAGGTTCTTTCATGTAAGAGGCTATGGAGAGTTTACCACACCTCTATTAGGAGGAGAGTATTAGCCCCTTTTATATTTAAAGGTAGTAGTACAGAGAGGTTAGTAGTACAGAGAAGTTCAAATATTAGCCTACCTACTTCCTATGTGACTCTGGGCAGATTGCTATAAAATGGGCATAATAATAATATATACCTCATGGCTCATTGTGAGGATTAAGTGAAATAAGGCAAAAAAAAGGACTTGAATTTGTGCCCCATACATAGCTGGTGACTTATTACTACTCCTTCTAATGACGACTGTTGTCAGGAGTGAGACACTGGTCTAAGGGGTGTGACACGGACCCAGTGCTGAGGAGCCATAAGAGGCTCGGACACAAGGGACTTGACTGGCCCTTGGTTTGGTGGGTAGAGAGACTTCTTCCTGCAACCTGCTCTACATCCCAGTCTCGGATGCACCAAGATCCAGCTAAGGAGACCAACACCCTCATGCAGATGAATCCTTTCAATAACCTCCCACTATCACCAAGTGTCACTGAGCTTATCTCTTCCTTGCAACCTCCAAGAGTTTAATTCAACATTAGGAAGAATGTTCTGAGACCTGGAGTTGTGAAAACTTTTGTGCTAGGGAAACCACGTCCTATAAGGTCTCCAGGGCATCAATTTGGAGATCTTGTTGTTTTCTGAGACAGAGTCTCACTATGGTGTCCTTGGTAAAATGCTGTGATATCACAGCTCACAGCAACCTCCAACTCTTTTCTTTTTTTTTTTTTTTTTAATAGATAGTCTTACTTTGTTGCCCTCAGTAGAGTGCCATGGCGTCATAGCTTATAGCAATCTCCAGCTCTTGGGCTTAGGTGATTCTCTTGCCTCAGCCTCCCAAGTAGCTGGGACTATAGGTGCCCACCACAACGCCCAGTTATTTTTTTGTTGCTGGGTTCAAACCTGCCATTCTCAGTATATGGGGCTGGCACCCTACTCACTGAGCCACAGGTGCTGCCCAGCAACCTCAAACTCTTGGGGCTGAAGTGATTGTCTTGACTTAGCCTCCCAAGTAGCTGGGACTACAGGTGCCCACCACAATACCTGACTATATTTTTGTTGTTGTTGTCATTGTTGTTTTAGCTGGCCTGGGCTGGGATCGAACCCACCAGCCCCGTTGCATGTGGCCAGCGCCCTAACCACTGAGCTATGGGCACTGAGCCTGGAGATCTTGTTTTTGCTAGCACATTACCACTGGGGTTATCATGGGCAAAGTTACTTTCTTGGAGAGCCTGAGCTTCCTCTGTAAAATGGGGGTAACAGCTGTACCAACACCCAGGTTGTCATGCGGATGAAATAGCATAAGCACATAAAAAACTTAGCATGGGCTGGCACAAAATGAGAGCTCAATCAATTATTATTCAAATTACTATTAAAGATGAACCTCAGAAAGGTGAAATGATATACTAGCTCAGGGTCAAGCAAGTTAGTAAACTTCTGAGCAGGGCTGAAGCCTAGGTCTAGCTAAATCTACTGTGTTGCCTCCTGCCAAGTGCTTCCATCATGCCAGAGGAGAATGCTGGACTCCCCTAAGGTACCCTTAAAATACCCCTCTACGAGGCCAAAACAACACTTGGGCAAAAACTAGGGCTTTTACATTCCAAGTCTTAGTATTTCCCAGAGTACCATTTATTTGCTCAGACATCATGAGCTGTGGTTCATTCATCAATTTCTTACAACTTTGAATCTAAGACTACAAAAGCCCCACTGTTTAAAATCCTGGAGTAGCTTTTCATACAATTCTACAATCCTCTTGTCTGTAGGTTACCTAGAGCCTATGAAAGCCCAGAAAAGCCCCCAGGGAGTGCCACTGAACAACTCTGGGCCAGAGTGGATTTTGCTGAATATACACAGCCAATCGATAGCATCCACAGAGCAGTCGGGGAAGTCTTTGAAACTTGTCTGAATTTACACACAGGATCAGACACACATGCTGTTTGGGCTTAATGAGACCTAAGAGATCACCTAGTCCTGGGCTTTCATTCCTCATATGAAGAAATTGAGGCTCAGGGCTGGAACATGACTTGTCTGATGTCACCCATTAATGACAGAGCTGTAACCATAATTCATATCCCCATACTACCAACCAGGCTAGGGCTTACACATAGCAGCTCTTTTGCATTGCAAGAGCACTGTGCAGTCACACAGCAATCAAATGCATTATGGTATAAAAAGCATTGTCTCCAGCAACGTGTTTGGTACCCAAAATAGATGACAAAAATCATATTTTAGGTCACAACTAAAACAAAACCCAGGTAGAGCCTTACTTGCTTGAGATCAAGTGGCCTGAGATCACTGGTTCCATTCAAGCGGTCATTCCAAACCTGTTCAGGAATCACAGCTAAAAGCTGCCAATTCCACTGTGTGGTCACTTAGAGACTCAAGGACAAGTCTGAGTGTACTTGACTACATTGTTATTCTGGGCATGCAAACTAAGGGCCTGAACACAAACAAATGCACGGGAGCATTCAGTACAGTGCTCAGTCCCAGGGTAGAACTTACTAAATGAGACCTGTGGTATTTAGTTTCAGAAAACCTGTGTTTGGGTGAGGAGTAAATTCTCTCAGGTGAACTTACAATGTCAGCTAAGAAGCAGTAAGGCTGTTTCCTAAAAGAATTTATAATATTACTTGCGGAGTGGGAGAAAGACAGATGCTCCCCATGTCAGGCCCTGGGACACTGCTAAAGTTCAAATTCTAAGGATGAGGAAATGACAAAGAGAACAGAGGCATGGATAAACTCACATGACTCCTACTGCCATTAACTCCATTATGCCCATAGTTCTCAACTTTTTCCAAGTCTCAATTCTTTCTCAAGTACCTGGGGAACCTGACACATTGTCATGAACAACCCTGGATTATTGACAGGAATTCTCAAAAGAGCAGCTCGGCAGCAGGGAACTAGTGGAACAGGTGCAGTTAGAAAAAGCTCTTGGAGTTTCTGACATTCCCAGTCATTTCCCTTAACCCAATCACTGCATTAAGCACTAATGTGCTTAAGGAGTTTCCTGGAGGCAGTCTTGATATACTAGTATTTGTCTTGCTATCTTACAAGTTCATTAATATTATTAAACTCAATTCCATATTTTGGTTCAGAAAATGCTGTCCCAATAGGGATAGAACAGTCACTTAACAGTAGAATTGCCGTCCTCAAATTCCTGAACAGACCCAGGGATTCTGAAGTGTGATTCATGTCTCTTGGTGGTCTCAGAAAGGAACAGGGTATCTCCTTAGGGTTCAATGAGAAAATGAAATGGAAGCATGGAAGGAAGATGAAGCCATTTCCTAGGAACATGCATTTCCAGAGCATGTAATTACTTGAACTGTGTTCCATAGGCACCCCAATTGAAAATAAGGGAAAATGTTTTGTTCATACAGCCATCCAGAACTACTTTTGGCCTCAGAAACAATTAGTGATGTTGCCTCTGCACAGCACTCTGGGCAGACATCCACAAACTTGATTTACCTTTTCTACGATGTAAGGTATTGTACTTGATACTTCTGATAAATAACTACTATAATCACAAGTAATATGATTGCACATACTGAGTCTTTTATGAAGAGATAAAGGAAGTACCCATGAACACGGTAGACGTTATCTTACATCCCTTATCTGTAAATCCCATGCAGATTCTGTATATTCTATATAAAATTATGTTACGTTGTATAAGCAATTATGACACAGATGGAAATCATGATGTACTATGTGTTTAGTAACAGAGCCCTTCAGTGACACAGGAAGGGTGTACAATGACAAATGATAAGACAAAGGAGCCAAGTTAGTACAAATGGCACAACTATCAAACTACTTTTCAGGTTGACCTGCCCAGTCAGTAAAAACAAGTTTGGATGAAGAGATAAGGGATAAAAGAGTCCACTGAATACTGTGAGACTGTGTGTCCCAAACACCACAATTAAGGGGAGATTCTTTTTTTTTTTTTTTTTTTCTTCCCTGAGATGGAGTCTTACTCTGTTGCCCTGGCTGGAGTACGGTGGCAGGATCCTATCTCACTGTAGCCTCCAACTCCTGGGCTCAAGCAATCATCCTGCTATAGTCTCCTGAGTAGCTGGGTCTATGAGTACGTGCTACAATGCCTGGCAATTCTGTGAAGATGGGGTCTTGCTATATTGCCCTGGCTGGTCTCTAACTCCTAGCCTCCCAAAGTGCCGAGATGACAGATGTGAGCCACTATGCCTGGCAAGGGGAGATTCTGAGCCAGCTGCTCTGGGATGAGGCCGGGGAATTACTGAATCTGACAGATGACTGAGGTGAGACTCACTGCTCTAAGGTACCATGCAAATGTGAGGTACCACTCTGGTGATGTCTTGGCCCTGTCTGCTTTGTTCTTGTGTTGGATCTGTACAGTCCCTTGGCTGGTGCATCATAATTCAGCTTCTTCTAGCTGGCCAACAAATACTTATTGACAACACACTCTGGGCTTCCTAGGTCACGATTGGCATTCACTATGTCAGTGTTCTCCAACCTACTCCCTTCCTGCCAACGTTGGCATGTTTGGGTAGCATTCCTGTCTCAGTGGCTGACCTCCCCTCAAGGGGTCAGGCATATTGAATTAGGCACAGGGAAGATCAAGTTAATGGATATAGCTTCAACTTGGTAGAAACTCAAGCAAGGTCTACACCTAGAGGTCATTTGCAGTTCTAGGTTCAACGCAGTTCTAGGTCTGTCCAAAGCAGACAAGATGAAATATTCCAAGAATGTTTTAGAGAAATACATGGGATGCTCAGGCACGATGGCTTTTTTGGGTAAGCTTTCCAGGCTGGTAGAGCAGCAGTGCAGAATAGACTTCAGTTTAAGAACCAACTTCAATTAATTGGTAGGGGTTACTTACAGGGCTGTGCTGGAAAGAACTGTGAGGTTAAGTCTGAGCCCAGAGGGAAGAAGTTCAGTGGCTAATGGACCACTTCTGAAGGGAAGTGGAGGAGGGAGGTGTAGCACTCAGGCCACTGATGTCATCTCCAGTGCAGGGCAGGGAGAGGTATGAGGGATGTGCACACATTTTGGACCTAGCCAACTAGAAGTAATTATTTCCTTTGCAAAGGCAAGTTATTAATGATTAAGTCTGGCATATGGGATTGGGTTTCAGTCCCAGTTTGGTTGGCTACTGGGATTGGACACCCCACTGTATGTCCTGAGGGCAGAGGGGGAGGGAGAGTTAGTACTCATTAAGTAGTAGCTATGTGCCTGTAGACACTAAGTGCTTTACACACACCAAATTATTTCACTAATTCCTCCAAGCCCCAGTTTTCTGTCATGAAATGTGAACAACTATCAAAGTGGTGTGTAGATTAAATGATGTAACAGACATGAGTGTTCTTTGTATATTACAAATCACCACAGAACTACAGAGTATCGGCACAATACTGATTTGCCTGCAAGTGATGATGTCGTAGTCAGGCCCAAGACTCAGCCTCAAGACAGTCTCGGGTTCTGATCTCAGCTTCACAGCTTACTAGATTTTCTCCTACTCCCCAGTTTTATCATATAAAAATGAGGATAGTAATATATAGAACTGTGATGTCAGGTGGCGCAGCATGCAAAAGAGTGATCAGGGAAGGGCCTGGCACATAGTAAGAACCTGATAAGAACTGCGTTTAAAAATTGTATTTCTTATTAATATTATATTAAAGGCTCAGTCTTTGATACAGGTTTCATCAGTAGCATCCAATAGTTTTTTAATCATAAAATGTCTGATGGAAAACTGGTTTAAGTTTGGGTGTTGCAGATCAAAGTTTGAGTCTCTCATCCCTTGACTTTCTCAGAAACTGATGGCAGATGGTAAAATTGGCACCTTAGCCGCCACTTTCCACTAGAAGACAAGCAGCTGCAGGGGCGCCCAGAGCCTGGGGATTCCGGTCCTCTGCTGTGTGCTCTTACCTATCACTAATTCAGTGTGGACGGGCTGTTTTCTGTGGGATCAGCAGGGATACTGGGCAAATGCCACACACAGATACCACTTGGAAGAACTTGTCACGGGGGCCAAGTGAAATCTCTGACTGACACAGGACGGATGGGTGGAGGAGACCATCCATCAGTGTCAGGAAAGATCTGAAGCACCTGGCTAGTCAGGTGAAATAAAATAATTTACTGATCTCAGAATCCAGCTGCTCCCTTGAATGCTTGTAAAGGGTGTTCTGTTTATTGCTCTGCATTTTTCAGTAGAATATGTTTCATAAGGAAAGAAGTTCTGGATTGCTGTGTGGAGGCTTTTATTGTTGTTAGAATGAAGGGGTGTTATCACCTGCTTTGTGAGGAGGGAGAGTGTCTTAAGTTATATACCTGGTCTAATCAGCATGGGAAGAGAAAATGAGCTTATTTATTTACTGCATAATATAATACTCAAGGGTACAGTTTATCTGGTTGCTACAAAATTCCTTAGCACTAACGAATGAAGTTTCTGCCATACTGCTAAAGATTGAACTTAGATTCATAACAAAAACAAATGTTGTGACATCTGTTCTAGATACTTCTCAGAGCTGTGACTCTCTACCATGGGGCCCTACATGTGACATAGGAAGCCTTCAGAGGTAACTGGGACCTGGCTTCCAGTTCCCTCATTCTAGGGAGAGATGCTTACAGCACTGTCGTCATCCGTTTCTACCTGAAAAGTCTCCATTGTGAAACTGTGCCAGGAGCGCCACCATCTAACCTGAGCAGTTCAATACTTTCCAGATGGTGGACAAGGAGTGGGCCACAAGGTAAATTAATGACAACATGATACAATGATACCAAGATAAGCTACCATTTAGAATGTAGCTTCTATGGGCCAGCCACTTTGATGCAATCTTAAAAGGTAAACATTGTAATCTTCATTGTATAGCCTGCAAAAATTAAGACTGAAAGGGAAGAGACTTGTCCAAGGTGACATTGCAGGTAAGTGGCAAAGCTGGAATTAAACATAGTCCTGACTGACTGCAGAGCCTGGGCTTCTTCCACAGATCTTTCCGTGGACTTTTTCCTTTGAATGAATTTACAAGTCAGAATCTGAGAAATTAAAGTTGTCTTTCTTTGCCTTTGAGAAAACATGGGGAAAGAAGCCCACAATCTTGGTTATGTTTTGCAGGCACTGCTTTTCACACTGAGAATAAGCAGGGCAGACTCGCTGATTACGCTCAACTGGACAAGTCCGCACCTTGGCCCTCTGTCTTGATCAGAGTTGGGCTACTCGCTGGGCCTCTTCAAACTAGAAAAAGCAGACCCTTTGCTATTCGGCAAGTTCTGTAGCCAAATACAAACTGACTGTCTGAGTAGCATTCTTTTTTCAGTAAGTTTTAAATTAAAAACATACACATAGAAAGTTCACAAATCACGAGTTATATTAAAGGCTTTTCCACAAAGTAATTCCAAGTAATTAGCAACTACATCACAAAACAGAACGTTCCTAGCCTCTCAGAAGCCCCCCTCCAGCCACTGTTGCCTATCCCCCAGGATAACCACTGTCTTGCTCTTACTCAGGCTGGTCTCCAACCTGTGTGCTCAGGCAATCCACCGGCCTTGGCCTCCCAGAGAGCTAGGATTACAAGCGTGAGCCACTGTGCCCAGCCTCCCACCGTCATTACTTCTTAAACAAAATTATTTTTGTGTGCTTTTGAATGTTATATAAATAGAATTATACAGTATGTATTTTTTTTCTTTTTTTTAAAACAAGAATCTCACTCTGTTGCCCTGGGTTGAGTGCTGTGGCATCATGGCTCAAAGGAACCTCAAATTCTTGGGCTTCAGCAATCCTCTTGCCTCAGCCTCCCAAGGAGCTGGGATTACGGTACCCATCACCATGCCTGGCTAGTTTCTATTTTTACTAGATATGGGGTCTTGCTTTTACTCAGGCTGGTCTCAAACTCTTGAGCTCAGGAAATCCTCCCTCCTTGGCCTCCCATAGTGCTGGGATAATAGGCGTGAGCCACCGCACCCGGCTAGTATGTATTTCTTTTCTTTTTTCTGAGCTCTGGCTTCTTTCTGAACAGTTTTACTATTTTTAGTTCTATGACAGACACCAGGAAAAACATTCCTAGTATGAACATTGAACTTTGTTTTAAGAATTAACATTAAATAAGCAATTTTCCCACTTCAGACATTTAGGGATTTTTTTGGTAAGTATAGGAACAGGTACAGTAAGTCCTCACTTAATGTTATTGATAGGTTCCTAGAAACTGTGACTTTAAGCAAAATGACATATAGTATGTCCTTATATAATGCCATTTTTAAAAATGTTGTTTTATTGTAAGAGTGATGAGAAAAAAGGTGCAGTTTCTTAAAATCTATCAATGACATTAAGTGAGGACTACTTGTACAGAGGAGAAAAAGGTGGGAGTGTTGGCTTTGTTTTGGTTCCAAGTTCCTGGGTGCTGATTCACCATCCTAGCAGCGAATGTTTATTGAGCTCTTGCAATATGCCAGGAGCCTTGCTAAGTATTCTGCATGTGTTGTGACATTTCAGTCTCATAATTACTCCTTCAGATAGGGACTTTTATATTTTTTTACAGATAAGGAAACTGGGGTTCCAAATCATTTGGCAGTGGTGATACAGCTAATGCATGAGCCAGGGTTTGAACCCAAGCTTCCAGCTCCTGAATGTGTTTTCTAAGCACTACACTGCCTCTTGATTAACAGTTCTCATTTATGGATGTTTATCAACTGCCCTGTGCTTCACCTGTAGTTATCTTACTTACTACAGCAAGCCCAAGAAGATGGGACTACTGGTGGTACCATTTAAATAGGATAGAACTGAGGCTTAGAAAGATTAAGCCATTTGCTTAAGGTTATATGGCTAGTCATTGATAGAGCCACCATTTAAGCCAGTTAGGATTCATTTGGCCATCTTGTAATTACTAAGCTGTACTGTCAATATATTAGAAGTTTCCATCAGTCAACTTGGAAAGGAATATTGAAGGAGATTTTTGAGGTTTATTAGGATACATGCTAACAAAATTCAGGCTAATGCCAATATTGGAAAGGATTTTATTATGAGAAACATACAAAGCATTTGTGAGAAACATAAAATTACGTTAGAATTTGAGTTAGAATTCACACTTTCTTCTTTTATGCATGAGGCAAAGGAAATGCAGGGAGGGGTGGTGTGCCAGAGCCGGGGCAGTTCAGCTTCCCAAGTCACTGGGCCAGGCATACCTACCTGCTCCTCCTCTCCCCATGTCCATCTGGGAGACGCCTCGTTAGAGAGCAAGTGCACTCAAGAAGGTCAGGGTTCTGCTTCCGTGTGAGTTGGGCATGAGATTTACCCCTCTGCACCTCATTTATCTTCTCTGTTAGTTGGGGACAGTAAAAGTACCTACTGTTTAAATAGCTAAGTAATGCATATAAAGCGTACAGCACAGTGACTAAGGGCCCCTGGATACCTAGAAAAAGTAGCCATGATGATGATGATGAAGAGGAGGAGGAGGAGGATGTATTAATATTATGTTGCCTCTTATGACGCTTTTTCTACTCCTGTTAGGTTCAAGTCAAAACAAATTTAGCACATGATTGAAACAAATTAACCCGAAATATTAGTTGAAAATTCCAGATTATCTGATGAAGATCCAAATATAACTTCTGAGATCATTAAGCAGCTTCCTGAATAAAGGCATGAATGAATAAGCAATGAGTTCACTGAGTAAGAAAAGGCAAGTGGCACTGTTACAAAGCCGTTCTAAGGATAGAATGTAAGAGAATTACAGAATGAAAAGAATTATGGAACTTCACAGAAGTCAATCAGTTTGAAAAGAGTCTCAAGTTAGTTCTATTTCTAATCTTCTGCTTCATAAAAAAGAAGACAAGGCAGAGCACTCAAGTGGGGAAAAAGATGTACTTTGAATTCATTGTTTAAACATTTTCTCAGAAAACAAATTACCTTTAGTCATTCAGGTCACATAAAAGTTGTATGTTGTTTCTTTCCCTATTTCTACGTTGACTACTGATATAAAGACTCAGTTCATCATCTGTTGACACACTTACCTAACTGTACGTCGGTTGTGAATCTCAGTCTATGGATCATGCTGACTTTGAATGACTTGTAATGGTGGCTGCTAAGCATATCCTGTACTGTGGCTATGTCAATTTGAGAATCCTCCTCAAGAATCCCGTCTGCCCTTGAACCTGGGGAGGAAAAAGCAGTTTAACACATGGAGATACATGAGGCTTGGCAAATGGTGTCTGCTTAAAATGCTTTGGGATAAATTAAAATAATCTGGGCTATTTAATTTGGAGAAGAAAAGGCTGAGCGATGACTTAATAATGCCATTCCAGTAAACAGAGGACAGTAACGTATTAATCATTCAACAATTAATTCCACAAACACTGCCTATTCTACGGCAGGCCCTTGGCTGGGTAGCCGGGATACAAGAAGGATAGAAGAAGTTCTGCTCACTCTCAGCAAGAAGCACAGTCTCTACAAGAGTAAGTCAAAACCACAACAGCACGGGGCCTCTTGTTTCTTTTGCTTAACGTGATTTTTCTGATCATAAAAGCAATCCATGTTCCCTGAAGAATCCCTGTTCTTCCCAAGATTCTCCAACCATCTATTTAACAGCCTTTCCTGGTTCAGGGGTACCTGTGGGCAGCTGGATGTCTGTGACAGTCTCCTCACTGGCCTTTTGGTCATTAGATTCCCCCTGAAATCCAGTCACCACAGACTTTCCCATCCATCGTTCTAAAGTCTTGACCATTCAATTCATTCACTCACCAAATGCTTAGAACCTTGTGTGTGCTAAGTACTCGATATGTGACATTGCAGATAAATAAGTCTGGTGCTGAAAAATCTTCCCTGGCTTCCCACAGCTTCCTGAAAGAAGCATACTTTTTTTCAGCCAAGCAACCAAGGCAGCCTATAATCTGTCTGAAATATAACTTTCCAATCTTTTTGTCACTTCTCACACTTCTCTCAGCTTCTCCAAAAGCCCTCAGACTGTATAGAGAGGTCTGGATTTTCTAATTCTGGGCCTTTTGTTTATGTGGTGCTCTTGGCCTAGGACACTCCTCTCACCCTTACCTAGACCCAGCAAAATCCCCCTGATCCCTCCTGGGTTAGCACTAACTCTATTTCCTCCATGAATCTTTTCTGATAGTTCTAATCGGCAGTGAATTCTACAGAGGTTGGCTTATATTGGACTGTAGAGCAAGGCAGACCGGGACTCAACTCCTAGTTCTATCTCTTAATTTGCTGTGTGCTTATGGGCAAGTCACTTTACCTTTCTGAACTCCAGTTTTTGCCATTTACAGAATGTCAAAATTCATCATATTCAGCCTTGCACTAGAATTGTCTGGTTGCTCTGTCCTAATTTGGATGCTTTGGGAAGGTCAGTAAAGTTTTTAAATTCATCTTTGTATCTTCTGTAAGCAATACAGGCAACTGGTAAACTCTCACGAAATTTTGCTAAATAAATGATAACTAATATGGGTTGGTGTGGTGGCTCACGTCTATAATCCTAGCACTCTGGGAGGCTGAGGTGGGAGATCTCTTGAGCTCAGGAGTTCAAGAGCAGCCTAAGCAAGAGTGGGATTCCGTCTCTACTACGTAAACTAGAAAAAATTAACCAGGTGTTTGCTTGTAGTCCCAAGTACCGAGGGAGCTGAGGTAGGAGGATCACTTAAGCCCAGGAGTTTGAGGTTGCTCTGAACTAGGCTGATGCCATGGCATTCTAGCCCAGGCAATCAAGTTAAAAAAAAAAAAAAAAGCTAGCATGTATGAATCCTTACTACATGGCAGGTACAGTGCTAAGCACTTTATAGTCACCACATTTCAGCCTCATGATAACCTTGTAAGGTCCTATAATTTTCCATGTTGTACAGATGAGGACTCTTGAGGTTTTGGGAGGTTAAGTCACATACACTAAGCCAACTATCTCTCCATCCCTAGAGTTTGAAATGTAGGCTCCTGAAGGTGCAGGTGCACATGCTGGTGCCATTCACCAGTGTGGGTGTGGGGCCGTGTGGGGGGCACCTGTCTAGCAGAGGCCCACCAGAAAGAAGGGAATCCCCAAAGATGGTTCCACAGGGAAATCCAGAGAGAACTCCTGTGGCAGAGTTGGGGAATGGAGACTCTACATTTGGGTATAAGACTGGAAAACTCTATTACATAACCGGTAGCCTGACAATAATATGCTTTTCCTTCCCATACTTATTATTTACACAGGACAAGCTTTTTAAGTCAAGGTTGGTTTCTGAGGCCTTCACATTAAACTCATTTATTAGAAATTGTAGGGTATTCTATTTCTAAACTCTATAGTAATTCCTCACTCAGACCATTCTAGCACCACAATAATGCTTTTCCCTTAGCTAGGAGGCAGCCTCACACTTCACAGACCATTTACCCCAAGTGTCTGACAGAATCCCATATTCGAGCATCTTGTACATGCTGTCCTCTCTGTCCAGGTCACCCTTCTCTCTACCTCACTCCCCTGTAGCCCCTTCCCTATTCCTTCGAAGAGCATAGCATAAGCGATACTCCAGGGAAAACTTCCCTGACTGCAGGACTCCAGATCTAGGTCAGCTCTTTCTGTCCCCACACCCTGCACTGTCCTACAGAACCATTATCTTAGGTAGTACTTATCTACCAAGGGGGCAGGCATGGGGACAGCTTTACTCACTACCACAGCCCAGATTCTCCCAGTACCTCCATGCAAAGGATAAAGCAAGAGCTCGGTACAAATGTACTAATGAACACAGGCTCCATGTCCACAGCAAGGTGAGGGTCAGAGACATGGAATGACTTAATCGACATCTCATCTCTAGGACACAGCAGAACTGCACCCAACATCTGCATTTGAATGGGCCTTTGGGTAACCTGTTTCCTTTCTCTGCAATACCTGTGATACAGGATAGAAATGCCATGGTCACAATTACTACTGTCTCCTGGCTAATGTCCACATCTCAAACTGAGAGGCTGGCTAGAATCTGGAGTTTGGAATCATCATTCACTTTCTCTAATCTACATTTTCCCTGAAAAATAACTGCCAAAATGTATTTATTTATATTTTAAAACATTCTGTATATGAGAATTATGGAGAAGTTTCGCAAAATATTAAAATCCTTTAAGAAAAAAATCATTTAAAGCCATCTTTTCTGGGAAAATGTCATTTATTAGACACAACCAAGCTTTGAACTGAAGAACTTCTGTTTTCTTTACTAATTAGTATTTTTTAAATATTGCAGGTATTTGATTTGGAAAGAAGTAACAGCTCATTATACTAAAATCCCAATTACTAAAAAAACCCCCATATTTAAGATTTTTACATTTTATGATGTTGGATTAAAACCAATTTAAAAATTACTATAACGTGACATATAATTTTTACTGAGCAATTTCAATGCCAGCTGCTAATAAAGCATCTTAGCTGTAAATGATAATTCAGATGCTTTTAGATAAAGTGGTGCATAAATATGGCTGGAAATTGATTTAGCTTCTTACAGAAGCTACTGAAGAATGACATATTTTGTTTAATACACCAGCTAATGTAGTCCTAAAAGCTCAAACAAGTGCCAGTTTTCACTCCTAAATTTGCTGTGGGAGATTAATGAAAACTTTATATTTTGCTGAAATGTTAATAATGGGCAGATGAGATGATAGGATTTTAGTAGAGGTCTTAAAGCTATGGAATAACCAGCAAGGCTTGTCAATTTCCTTATATTAATTTTGTTTAAGACTTATACAGCTTGAGCTGGCTCAACACGCTAATGCTTCTTACACTGACCTTCTACTCTCTGATAGTGTAAATTCATATCTTATTCGAGGATTTAAGTCCCAGGGATACTTGGTTGAATTCTGAGCCTTGTCCCAGCTGACCAGCGATGTGTCTGCTTTTATGATCAGAAGGGCAACAGCACCTGACGGAACAGGGTAGGATCCCCTCTGCACTCTCTCCAATTCATGCTGCTCACTCCATAGCAGGTAATCTGCTAAATGAAAGTAACTGCTGGTCTTGGTGTTCTGATGCTATTTCTCAGTGTAGGCCCAGGAGTGCTGCTCCCTCAAGGGGGCATGTCTGTGTGTACGTGCAATGTGCAACTACTTCTCTCTCCATGCCAATAGTGCGCTAGACCGTGGGGAATACTGGTAAGGATAAAGCAGGGCTCCTGATCTACAGGAGCTCACAAACTGGTAATAGGACACAGTAGAAGGGAGAAAAAAGTACCTAATAAATGGTACATGCAGTAGATATTTTAAGGAAAAATATTTGAAACGAAGCATTATATTAAAAGCTTATTTTTGAACCAGGAAAGTTCTGACTTTGTATGTATAACTTTACTGCTTATATTCTCATGTGTTTACATTCTCCACACAATAACAATGCTTGGTGTTATACCATTTGAATATTAAAAATCGTGGTGCTATGAATTTCACATTAAAAAATCTAATTCTGGGCTGGAAACTGTGGCTCATGCCTACCATCCTAGCATCTGGGAGGCTGAAGTGGGAGGACTACTTGAACTCAGGAATTTGAGACTAGCCTGAGTAAGAGTGAGACCCTGTCCCTAGTAAAAATAGAAAACTTAGCCAGGCATTGTGGCAGGCATGGTAATCTTGGCTACTTGAGAGCCCAGGAGTTTGAGGTTGCTGTGGGCTAGGCTAAGGCCATGGCACTCCAGCCTGGGCAAGAGAGTGAGACTCTATCAAGAAAACAAAAACAAAAACAAAAACACCCCCCTTCTGTTCAAGATAAGACATTTTTAGCTACTCAAAGTAAAAAGTAGAGAAAACCAGGACATCTTAAAAATAAACACACTAAAAATAAAACAAAAACCACTTCCTAAAACTGTTAATTTAATTGAAATATAACCCTTTGGTATTTTGTTAAATTAGCAATTTAAAAGGTCACAAGCCATTAAATGAAACAAAAGCCACACTGTGTTCCTCTACATTAATGCTGAACTGGGTCTTCACATGAATGACAAGATAAATTGTAATGGTGCCTTCAAAGACTTCACAATGTATTTTGTCAAAGTCAGGACTGTTAATGTCTCTATGTGCCGTGGATTACCATAATGTATCGTGTCAAAATGCTCCGGCTGTAATAACTCAAAGATGTATTGTGATAGATCAAATTTTGGGGTGGGTCTAATAGGGACTTGAGAACCAGAGCAAATGGACTGACAAGGCTGTGGAAGAATGACAGAGAGTGCACTGTTTGGGGGACAAGCGAAAATCCAAGTTCGTGGAAGCAGCTTAAGTCTCTGGAGTAAGAAATCAGGAAGGAGGAAGGGAGGGATGAAGCCTGGTAAAAGCGGGCAAAAGGAAGCAGAGAGGAGGTGAGGAAGGAGGCAGGTGGAGTCTGGGGCCTGCAGCAAAGGAACAGGCGGTGCGGTGGGCTCAAGCACCTCCTCTTGGGACTTAGAAACATTACAAAGAACACGGAATACAGAGTTCAGAGATGTAGATTCAAATGCTAACTCAGACACAAAGGCCCAAGACTGGGTCAAAACCCTGCCCAAGATTCTACTGTTAGGGAAAGCAGAGCTGGGATGGATCAATTAGATTCTGGAGCCCATACTTCCTCTTCTCCTTCCCTCAGGCAGGGTTGAAGCTTGTGGCTGGCCTACCTCCCTCACCTCCCTCACTTACAAGCAATGATGTGGTAAAAGGCTGTTCATTCAGTTGGATAACTACAAATTCTAAATGAGCTGTTCTCAGAGTGTAGTCTGGGACCCCATGGTTGGGGATGGGGTGGGGGTGGAATCCCCCATACTCCTTTGAGAGAACATAGTTTCATAATAACCACAGTACGACATTATTTGCCTTCTTCATGCCCATTCTCATCTAAGTATACACCAAAAAGAAGTTCAATGATACACTGGATTCTGATTTCACATCGCAACTAACATTTAAGAAACTATTCTTTGTGTTTTGGTATAGCAATAAAAATTAATATCTACAATTATCTGCAAAGGCTATTGAAATACTCTTCCCTTTTCCAACAACTCAGGCCAAATTTTCTCCATGTACTTTAACCAAAACAATATACTGCAACAGACTGAACATGGAGGCAGGTATGAAAACCCAGGTGTCTTCTATAAGGCAGATATTATAGAAATCTGCAAAAATATAAAATAGTACCACTCTTCTCATTACAAATTTTAAAGAAATTACAGTTCTTTTTCATAAAATTTCTTTTTTATATAACATGTAATAAATTGATACCTCTCAGCTTGTATTCCTAGAATAAATAGAGGTAACCCAAAGCAAAAACTCTTTGGGGTCCTCAATACCTTAAGAGTATAAAAAGGTCCTAAGGCCAAAAATTTTGAGAAGTGCTGTCTTTATTAGCCATGCTTTCAACAATGGCACACAAAAGTGCAGGTACAGACATGTGTATGTGTTGTAACCTGACAATAAATAGTTACAAAACCTGTATACACGTTATAAGAGTAAGAGGTTTATTTTCAGATGATCAGAGCAAGGCTAATTATAACAAATACTGTTTTATAGGTTAAAAAATGCTTTCATCTATGGATTTCACTGGAACTGAGGGAAACACAAGTACATGACTTTCTTCCTCCTTTTTTTTTGAGATAGGGTTTTACTTCGTCACTTTGGGCTAGAGTGCAATGGAATTATCATAGTTCATTGAAACCTCAAACTCCTGGGTTGAAGTAATCTTTCTGTCTTGGCTTCCTACAGGTATGGGCCACCCCACCTAGTTAAATATTCCATATTTTGTAGAGATAAGATCTTGCTCTTGCTCAAGCTGGTCTCTAACTCCTAGTTTCAAGTGATCCTTCCACTTTGGCCTCCCAAAGTGCTAGGATTATAGGCATGAGCCACTGTGCCCAGCTAATGACTTTCTTTCAAAATCGGCACTAATCATTAATTAATTAAAAGCACAGATGAACTCACTGTATGTTGACAGATCTCCTGTATTTATAGATAGAAACGCATGGGACCTTAAAATTCATTTTATGATTCAATGAGTCTCAGAGCAAGTCTAAAAGGCCCTAATCTAGTTGTAGAAGTGACTCCTATCTCTCTTCTCAAAAAAAGATCTATTATGCCAACTTCAGAACTCAGCCAAAAGATCAGTGGCCTCTGTTATATCCTCACCTTTAACTCTCCATAGCACAACTTGTTGCCCACTCCTTCCAAGGCAGCAAATAGTGATCCAGCACAACCATATGCCAGGTGCTGTCCTGTGCTCCAGGAATTTTAGAGAATGGCAGGATTCCCAGATGATGGAAAAGGGGGCAGGCAATCCACAGAAGAAAAGAATGGGAAAAAATATGAAGTCTACAAAGTGTGAGGTCATATATACATTTGTCTTTGGCTGGAGCAAAGAGTGTGGGAAGGGGAGTGGTGGAAAATAAAGTGGTGGGAATAGGGGAAAAGAGGTTCTTCAAAGGTGTGGGTAATACCCAGCTCAGGACCCAGCACAAAATAAGTTACTGGGGTGCAAGTAACTGACTGAATGAGGAGTAAATAAACCTTCTCCTGTTCCATGCTATCTCAAGTCTTATTGCTACTCCTCAAACAGAACCTCCCTTTTCCTGCTTCAGACAAACTAGACTTAGTTCAGGTTATACCATCTGGTCAGAATGTTCTTTATGCTCTTCAAAATTCATACATTTTCAGGTGTAGTCCAAATGAACCTTTCCTGATCCCTCTCCTGAAACCCTATGGCCCTCTGTGGAAGGCTCTCGTGGTAAGTCTCTTAGGGGACTTTCCCTGAGAGAACTGCAGCTCCTTAAGGGTGGGAACACTCCATTCTACACAGCACACTGCCTCTCCTACAGTAGAGGCTCAACTAATGCTGACGGTGAAATGAGTGAAGTTGCATGCAATGCAGGCCAACCATAACAGTATCTGAGGTTTATACATCACACCTTATATTTACCTCGATTTAGAAAACCTCACATACAATTGCTAGTTTTCCATTTAGACTCCCCCCAAAACTAGCTTTGTAGACAGGAATCCTGCCTCAAAAACTACATCAGCAGGTAACATTTACTGATTGCTTACTATATACCAGCGACTGTGTCTAGCATTTTAAATATATTATCTCATTTAATTTTCTCAGTACGCCTTTAAGATAGATATTATCTTCTTTTTTACAGATGAGAAAAACCAGGCTCAGAATGTCATCCTGCTACTACAGTCATACAATTAGGGCAAGCTGGAGCTAGGAACCGAACCCAGGTCTGCCTAATTCTAAAACTGGACCCTTATCTACTACATTACCTCCTTGAGTAAAAGCACTCCTTGGATGAGCTAGAAAGGTGCAATTCCAGGGCCGTAACACAATCATGGTGGGCCTTGCTAGAACAAAGCAATCAGGGTAACATAACTCTCTCCACTGGTCCTGGATGCCTACATGAGTCACAGAGAAAAAAATTCTTCCTTAGCTCTCTGCATCCATCATTTTTTTTTTCCCCAAGAGCCATTTAGTCCCCAAAGACTCATAAGCCCCAAACTTCTCTTCTATTAAATACTTCCCTTCGGCCACTTGTCATTTTTTGCTGGTCTCTAAAAAACAATCAATAGATGATACACTATAATACACACACACACACACACACACACACACACACACACACACACACACTATCATGTGTACCAGCTGCTCTGCAATAATCTCTTTAAAGCCAGCAGGATCACACGGTAGGATACACCCTTCATTAGAATCTGCCCTGCTACCACCAGGGCAAGGATCTTTGCTGTCAGTGCTTAATTGATTAAACTCTTAGAGCAGAGCCAGCCACGCTGAAGGACTTTCCACATGAAGATTTCAGACCCCTCTCAATAAATCAAGGTAATCTCATTTGATGAACTGATCAGAAACAGCTTCAAGTTTATAAAATTTCTAAAAAGAGCAGCTAATAGAAGGGGCTCTGTATCCTAGACCTGCCTATCCCTCAGTCTTATTTTTCAGTACTCTTTCCCTTGCTCATTTCCTTTATTCATTCCCAAATATGCTAAGCTCCTTCTCTTCCCAAGGCATTTTAAATATATGACCTCGTTTCCAAATACGCTAAGCCTTTTCTCTTCCCAAGGCCTGCAGATGAGCTGTCTCCTGGCCTGGAACATTCTTCTCTTTTCCTTCTACCTAAAGGAAGCCTTCTACTACGCTCACCAGCTCCAGTGCCCTGCTCTCCACTCTCCTCTACTCTTCGTAGGACTGATCACAATAGTGAGTTCTGTGATGTGTGGCCTGGATCTTCTCCACCTCTCAAGGACCAGCGTAGTGGCTGGCCCAAAGGAGGGCTCAATCAAGCTTTTGGGGATGCCTGAACAAATATGTGCCCAGAGTGAATCCAACCACCTATCAGAGAATGAAGAATGACCATTTAAGGGTCTGGACCAATGGTTTATTATAGGCTTGCTTGGAAGTTAGACTGATGACACAATTTCCATTACTTCCTTTTCCTCTAATATGTTTTTGTCCATGTTCAAAGCAAAGAAGAGACTCTGTCTCTAAAATAAAAACCCCAGAACAAAAAGGCAAAGCACAGAAAAAGTAATGGGGACATATAAAGGAGCCTGGCACTCTTGACAATTTACATGGCAAAATATCTAAGAACTGTAACATTTTATCAACACCAAAGTGTTCCTCTCTCTGACTCCAGAGTCAGAGAATGAGGGCACATATGTTGGAAGAAATCCACTTCCCATCCAGAGTCACTGCAGAAATGTCACCTGATGCATTACCACACCATTAGTCAAGACCTACAGGGCAAATTCTGGGGCCAGGAGCCTACCAGAAGGATGCAAATCTCCATGCCCTCACTTAGAGCCCAGACAGGGTTTGTGGCTCATCAAACATGTTTCCTTACTGCTCTAATGTACCAGTTGCATTGCTTAATGAAAGTTCTTAATTGTAATTCAATTAATTACATACACAGAGTCCCCAATTACATTTTCCAATAAGACACTGGCTGTGGTACAGATCTAAATGCACTTAACCAATTTTAATATATTAAGACCAATTTCCCTTGAATACTAATTACCACCTAATGGTAAAATGGAAAGGGGGGGAACTTTTAAGAAAGGAGAGAGAAAAATACAATTCATGTGGAAGTTCTCAACCCCACAGGGCACAATTCAGACACTCATTACTGAAAAAGGAGGTATGGACAGGATGCAAGTTTGCGTCTAGTAAAGGTCAGCACAGCCTTTTGCCCCAAGTATCAGCACCCCTGGTGCTGGCCATTGCCCAAAGGGGCCTGAGGGGAGTCTAAGAGGCCAGAGGGAAAAGAGGAGCAACAGGGAGGGAAAAGGCCACCACACACTTGCTCAGACCAGCTGTGGTGTCCGTGACACACACTCAGTAACGGCCAACACATATACAGTGCACTGTGTATATTAAAAGCTCACACTGAATGGCAGTCTCAACAGTTTAAACATCACAACAGCCATATACGGTAGGAATTACTATCGCATTTTACAATGGGAAAATGAGGCCTACAGAGCAGAAAGACTTGCCCAAGGTCACACAGTAGCTCCAAACATTTTGCCTTTCCTTCTATGATACCCAGTCAGAGGCCCAAATTAACCAGACAGAAAGAGAATACATAGGTGTTCTGCTGTCAGGGATCACACACAAAGTACACAGGGCCCAGCTCTGAGTCCACTCTGTGTATACAAGTGTGTCTTGTTCATTTAAATTCTGACAGTGTGCAGCAAGCACGGAACTAGTACATAGTAATCCTCACTGACGTAGAAAATTCTTTACAGTGAACAATTCCCCCTTAAAGCCAGACATGTAACCGGCTTTCAGCAATATATCAACCTAAAATATGTACAATGAACATCACAAGTCATTTCTATGTATAAATAGTTTATCTGTATGATCACATTTTCTTTTGCATTTAAAGTGTGCTATTGTGGTATAATCAAAGAGGTTTAAAGCCCTGGTATTTAAGTCACATGACAGAACTTGGAGAGATTAGTCACTTGTAACTGAAGAAGCTGAAGCCTCCAGAAGCAGTATGGAGCCACCAGGGAGTCTCAGGGCTGGCACAGAGCACCAACTGGAAGAAAACCCAGCCCATTACAAATACGCATCAAAAAGAGGACCTGGAAACGCAGCACGTTGAAGTAAATGTTCATTCTCTCCCTCCAGCTGCTCTTTCCCTCCCTCACTATTGAGCAGTGGTGGTGGTAGCCTGACAAAGAAACCCCTACCCATAAAGGCGCTCACACAAACCTCAAATTCTACTTAAAAACCGTCTTAGAAGTCCAGTAAGAAACTTGGAGATATTAGGGGCTCAGGACGTTCCCCTACCAGAGGGAATGAGCCAGGCCTGGCCCCAGACACTGGGATCCAGAGGGGACTCAGAACTGGGCCCTGTGCAGTGCGTGTGTGAGGTCCCAGTCTAATGTGAGGGTAGGCAAATGTGTCCAGGGGAATCAGTGATCAGAGATGAGTAAGGAGAGGGACTCTAACTGAGCCCAGGGAGTGTCAACCAGGTGGTGTAGGAGCTTTTGAGAGGTTGCCACTCTCTTAGGTCATCAAAGGGAGACCAAAGGAGGTTAATGAGGGCTGTCAGACTGAGACCTACAGATAGTCTCCTTACCACCATCCACCTATCTGGGTGACCACCCATCTGGTGAGCTGAGGTCCTTCCTTGGTATAACCTTAAATTAAGGAAAATAAGAATTTCAATAAGGAACTGAAATAATAGGATATCTTAAACATTCTGTGAATCTCCTTCAAAAAGAAAGGTGATCAAAAGAGGTTAAGAGGATGTTTAAAAAGCAACTGAAGCCTCTTCTACAAGAGCTTCTATTTAGGAAATAAAATAATTAGATTCAGCTCTTTCATTAGACTTAATGGAAAAAAAAGGCAGTTTTCCAGGCCCCTCATTACTGCCCTTGTGACATTAACAAATCACTTTACTCTTCTGAGCCTCAGTTTCCCCTTCTATAAAATAAGGACAACTACACTGGCATAAAATGTTGTTGTAATAACATTTCTTATCTCATTCAATCCTCACAAAATCCTTGCAAAATAGATTCAACCATTTACATAGGAAACCAAGGCTCAGAGAGGAGACACGATTTGTCCAATCATCAGAGGCTGCAAGTGATTCACCCAATGACTACCTGATTCGAATGACTGTGCTTTAAACTCTATGTTGAATGATACACTAGTGAGCGATAAAACAGAAAGACAGTGCCTGATACTTTGTGGTGTTTCATAAAGCCAGTTCTATTTTGGCCCTGATAATGGGAAATCCCCACGTTTCTCTCTTAAAGCTATGATAAGAATAAGTTGGTTCAAGCAGCACCTTTCTCCTAAGGATCTGGATGGGCTACCCATATATGGCTGGTAGAAAAGGAAATTGAGGCTCAGTTTGGTGCCAAAATTTATATAGAAGTTTGGACAAGAATGGAAGTCTTCTAATGTTACAGCCTCTCCATAATGTACTTGTGCTTCCTTCTGGTCTGATTCCAGCTTCTAGCAGACAGTTGGCTGAAGGATGTAGTAGATTATCAGACAAGAATCCAAACTGGAAAGCTCAAGGACTTTGGCTTGTCATTTTCTTATTTAGGCTAAGATCCAAGCACAAACATTAGCTTTCAGTACCTAGGCAGAAACTCTTGTCGTATCAGCTTCATTTGCAAGCTCCTCTCTCACAGTATATAAAGAAAATTGTCATCACCATTCTTAGGATTGAAAATCTAGGCTGTATTATCACCAATCTCAGAAAGAAAACCTAGAATCTTGGTCCTATGACTTAGTGACTAGTTACCTTTGGGCAAGTCATAGCCTCTCTTCACAATGAGAATAATATCTGGTAAGGCAATTATGAAAATTATGAAAGAAAGCACTTGCAAAATGTCTAGCACAATACTCTTACAACAGTAGGCCTGAATAAATAACTTTTTTTTGAGACGGAGTCTTACTCTGTCCCAGTGGAGTCATCACACCTTACTGTACCCTCAAATTCCTGGGCTCAAGTGATTCTCCCGCCTCAGCCTCCCAAGTAGCTGAGACCATAGGCATGTGCCTATATGCTTGGCTGACTTTTTCTATATTTTTGTAGAGACAGAGACTCACTCTTGTTTAGTCTGGTCTCAAACTCCTGGTCTCAAGCCATCTTCCTGTCTTAGCTTACCTTAAGATTATAGGTGTGAGCCACTGTGCCTTGCCTGAATAATTTTTTTTTTGCAGTTTTTGCAGTTTTGGGTTTGAACTCACCACCTCTGGCATATGGGGCCGGCACCCAACTCCTTTGAGCCACAGGTGCCACTGTGCCTGAATAATTTTTAAAAACATCTAGGCTCAGCACCCATAGCTCAGTAAGTAGGGAGCCAGCCACATACACCAAGGCTGGCGGGTTGGAGCCTGGCCTGGGCCAGCTAAACAACAATGATAACTGCAACCAAAAAATAACCAGCATTGTGGTGGGTGCCTGTAGTCTCAGCTACTTAGTACTTGTGAGGCTGAGGCAAGAGAACCACTTAAGCCCAAGAGTTTGAGTTGCTGTGACTGTGACTGTGACGCCATGGCACTCTACTGAGGGTGACATAGTGAGACTGTCTCAAGAAAAAAGATTCTCCTGTGGGGTGGTGCCCGTAGCTCAGTGGGTAGGGTGCCAGCCTCATACACCCAGGCTGGTGGGTTTGAACCCAGACGGGCCAGCTAGACAGCAATGACAACTGTAACAAAAAAATAGCTGGGCGTTGTGGCGGGTACCTGAAGTCCCAGCTATTTGGGAGGCTAAGGCAAGAGAATCACTTAAGCCCAAGAGTTGGAGGTTGCTGTGAGCTGTGACACCACCGCACTCTACTGAGGGTGCCATAGTGAGACTCTGTCTCAAAAAAACAAAACTTTATGCGGTTGACATAAAATGTTTGCCTTATCCCGCATTGGGAATAAAGCTGAAAGACTTAGATCCACCATATGGCAAATAGTCTTCTCAAACAAATGTTTTTATTTTTAAAGTGTATGTCCATTCTGGGACACCAAAACACATTTGCTGGAAAGCACCCCATTTCCAAGTTCTCCGGTCCCAGAACACAGACTTGTAGACTTGCCCCCCCACCCTATTCTCCTCTTTTCTCTATCCAGGATTAACGCCCCTGTCAACATGCATCTCCTTGAGGAATCTGCCAGTGCCATGATTCCAGACTTCCCTACCTGTGCCCCATCTGCTTGATTAGCCACAGAAAGCTGTTCTTTCATTATTTATCAATTATAGTTACATTTATTGAGTACTTACTATGTACCAGGCATTGTTATAAGAGCTGTATGATTATTAAAACTCACTGAATCCTATCAACCTTATGAGGGCAGATAAACAACCCAATAGAGTTTAAATAAACTGTCTGAGGTCACACAGCTAGGTAAGTGACAGGGCGAGGTAACACAGTGAGGTACGTGCCAAGATCTGGGGCAGCTTGGTTCAAGAGGACATTCTCCTAAGTACTGCATAACACACGATCATAATTTAGTTCACATCTAAAATGCCTTTAAGGACAGTGAGCCTTTCCTGATCAAAGATACCAATACAAGTGAAAAAAATCCTATTTTAAAAACATTTTTCTTTTTCTCAATCCATTTTTTTGGAGATAGGGTCTTGTTTTGCCACCCCAGGTGTAGTGCGGTGGTGTCATCACAGCTCACTACAACTTCAAACTCCTGGGCACAAGTGATCCTCCTGCCTTAACCTCCCAAGTAGCTGAGACTACAGGTGTGAGCCACCACACTCTGTCTCATTCAACCTTTTTTTTTTTTTTTTTTTTTTTTGAGACAGCCTCCAGCTGTCACCCTGCCGTGGCATCACAGCTCACAGCAACCTCCAACTCCTGGGTTCAAGTGATTCTCCTGCCTCCGCCTCCCAAGTGAGGCTGGGACTACAGGTGCCCACCACAACGCCCAGTTATTTTTTGGTTGCAGCCATCATTGTTGTTTGGTGGGCCTGGGCTGAATTCGTACCTGTCAGCTCGGGTGTATGAGGCTAGTGCTTTAGCCGCTTGAGCCACAGGTGCAGAGCCATCAATTCAACTTCTTAACTGGTAGCTAATGGAACAATGTATGGTTCTTAGCTGGAATTTCTACTAAAAAAAAGAAACTTTTAAAAGTCCTTTTCTATGAGAATAAATTATTTTTATAATTTACTTTTTTACAAAGACTATACAAAGACTATAATATTCCATTCATTTCAAACCACTGTCTGCCAGTCAGGGCTTCTTTCATTCACACAGTGACTGTGACTCAGAGTAGAAGAACTGGAAATATCTTGCAAATCCTTCAAGATGTAGATGCTGGGGCTTACAGAGGTCACACAACTAAATTAAGACCATAGGCTTGTTGTGACTGCAGCAGCTCATGACTATAATCCTAGAATTCTGGGAGGCCAAGACGGGATGATGGCTTGAGCTTAGGAGTTTGAGACCAGCCTGAGCAAGAGCAAGACCCTGTTGCTATTAAAAATAGAAAACCTAGCTGAGTGTGCCTGTAATCCAAGCTGCTTGGGATGATGAGGCAGGAGGATTGAGCCCAGGAGTTTGAGCTTATGACTACGCTGCTGGATTCTTATATTGGATGACAGAGTAAGACTCTGTCTTGAAACAACAACTCCCCCCCCCCCCATTTCATGCTTAAAAGTAGTATGAAAACTACAGCTTAGATTTCAAAGCTTTATCTACCAATCCTCACAGCTTCTCTTTCTTGACATAAGAAAGTTGGCCTCATCTTAAAAAGAAAAAAAAATTGGAATCATAATATACTATGGAATACTGTGCAGCAGTTTAAAAAACAGGTGAATTTATATGTGGAATATATAGATTAATGTAGAATAATCTGCTAAAATGACAAAAGAAAAATGCAGAACATTAAAGACAATATGTTTTTAAATAAGAGGGGATGCAAATGAGTATTTGTGCTTGTGCGTACACACACATACACGGATACATATCTATTTACATATATACATACATACACACACAGAATATACTTTGATATACATAGATGATTTCTGGAAAGATGAAAAAACTGGCAGCAACTATTACCTCTGGGAGGAGAATCAGGGGATGGAAGAAGAGAGACTTAGTTTCCACTACAGACACTTTCATTATCTGATAATTAATTTCACATGTATAAGTGTAACATACCCAAAAAATTGACCAACATGTTAATAAATAGTACTTTATCTTTTTTGTATAACAAAGAGTCAACATTTTGAAACAGAATCCACTACAAAGTTCCTGTGTGTGAATTAGTTCCTCAAGTGTTTAAGGTTGAGTCTAAGGAATAAAAACAATGAAAGAAAATGATAGCTTATTCATTTCTATCAGGTAAAAACCTCAGATAACCAAGTTACAGAGGGGTGTGCTAGTGCAATGTTTCCTATGGGACACCATGGCCTAAATGGTTTGAGGTTTCAAGTGTCACAAGGATGATTACACTAAGAGATGTTCTCACTATATAATCTTTATATATGTGAACTTGCCCTTATTTCCTATTTGCTTTTTCATCTTAGAAAGCTATGCATAGTCATGTTAGGAACTCTGGAAAAAACAAGTATTAAAGGGGAAGGAAAATGAAATTACCCAGAATCTTGCCAACCAGAGACAACTATACAGATGCAAAAATCATGTTCTTTCCAATTTTCTTCTATACTTTTTGTTTTTAGGTAGTTAGTATTAGTCTATATATCTTGGCATATTTTCCCTTTAATGCTATTTTTCTTACTGTAAAACTCTAGATAAATACAACTTTTAATGTTTGCTTTTAATATGTTACTGTGGCAAATTATATGGACTAGATTTTTCTAGTGTTGAACCAAATTTGTACTCCTAGAAAAAAATCCTATTTGGTAATGTTATATATTATTCTTTAAATATTAATGTTGGAATCGGTTAATATTTTGTTTAGGATTTTTACATTTGAAAGACTGAACTGAAAATGTTGTGTTATATGGTTTGATACCAAGATTATGACAGCCTCTTAAAATAAATTGGAGAGTGTAACTTTTTCCCTATTCTTTGACACAGCTGATACATAATGAGAGTTGTTTTTTCCTTGAGTGTTTACTAGAACTAGTCTATAGTCATCTGGATCTGGATTTTCTTTGTGGAAAGATTTTTACTCACTAATTCCACTTTTCAAAATAGTTATGATAATATTCAGGTTTTCAATTTCTTCTTTGTCAATTTTGGTTAAGTTGCCTTTTTCTAGGAATTTATTCTTTTCATCTACATTTTCAATATTTCTGGTATAATTTTTTTTCAAGTCTTTATTATCTGTTTAGTGACAGGATCTACAATATACTGTCATTTCATTCCTGTTACTATTTGTATTTCCCTGTTACTTATTTCTCATCCTTGTTTTTGATCCATTTTATTAGATATTTATTGATTTTTTTAGTCTTTCCAAAGAACCAACTTGCTTTTGATGCTTCAGAATTTCTATTTCATTAATTTCTGCCCTTATCTTTATTACTTCCTTTTTTAAATTCTCTTCAGGTTTCTTTTCTTTTCTTTTTTGAGACAGAGTCTCACTATGTTGTCCTGGGTAGAGTGCTGTGGTGTCACAGATCATAGCAACTTCCAACTCTTGGGCTTAAGTGATTCTCTTGCCTCAGCCTCCCAAGTAGCTGGGACTACAGGCACCCACCACCTGCCCAGCTATTTCTTTTTTTCTTTTCTTTTTTTTTTTTTGTAGCTGTCATTGCTGTTCAGCAGGCCTGGGCTGGGTTTGAGCCCGCTAGCCCCAGTGTATGTGGCTGGTGCCTAACCACTGAACTACGGGTGCCATGCCCAGGTTTATTTTCTAATTTCTTGAGCCGAATGCTTAGCTTATTACTTTTCAGTCTTTCATCTTTTGTAATACTGCTTTACAAAATATTCCTTTAAATACTGCCTTAACTTACACACACAAAATTCATGTAGAATTTTCATAATAATTCAGACAAAACATTTTCTAATTTACATTGTTACTTTTAAACCACAGGTTCAGAAACTTATTTCTTAATTTCCAAACACATGTAGATTCTCTAGTTGTCTTTTTCTTGATTTCTAATTTCACTGTGATCAGAGAACATATCACATGATTTCAATCTTTTGATATTTAAGACTTACTTTGTTACCTAGTGTATGGTCTATATTGGGAAAACTTTGTGTGAATGAAAGAAATACGTATTCTGCAGTTGGAGGGCAAAATATTCTCTGTACATGTTTATGAGGTTATGAGGTAATGGTGTTTTTCAAATTTCTGTATTATTAATTAAAAATATATTTGCTCTTTCAATTACTGAGAGTTAAAAATCTCCCTCCATTGGGCAGCGCCTGTGGCTCAAGGAGTAAGGCGCTGGGCCCATATGCCATGGGTGGCGGGTTCAAGCCCAGTCCCAGCCAAAACTGAAAAAAAAAAAAAAAATCTCCCTCCATGATTGGAGAATTACATATTTTTTAAGTAATTCTTCAGTTTTACATTACATATTTTTTTAAATACATTACATACATTTAGAATCATTAAAATTTCCAAGTAAATTGGACCTTTCATCATTATCAAGTAATACTTTTTACATCTAAAAATGTATTTTGCCTCATGTTAATATGGATACAACAGATTCCTTTCAAACTTCCAGTATCTTTGTTTTGGATACTTACAAAAAAAGAAAATCCACCCAGACCATCTTAAAAAAAAAAAAAACCCAAGAATGTGTACAGGTGATTGCACTAATGTACACAGCTATGATTTAACAATAAAAAAAACAACAACAAAACCCTAAAACATTTAGTTCATTTACTGATATATTTGGGTTTAAATCTGTCTGTCTACTATCTACATGCTTTCTATCTGTCCTCCTCTAGGGATCCCTGCCCCTGGAAAACCCTGGACTTCAGTCACAGCAAAAGTGGTTGTAGGTGTTGAACTCACCTCTCTCAGCTCAATCTTCTCTCAAATAAAGGCCACTGTGCTCTTCAATGATGTTAGCATGATGATTGGCTTTTTTTTTTTCTTTTGGAGACAGGGTCTCCCTCTGTTGACTGGTTAGAATACAGAAACTTCGTCATAGCTCATTAAACCTCAAACACCTAGGCTCAAGTGATCCTCTGAGTAGCTGTGACTATTGGCACATGCCACTACACCTGGCTAATTTTTTATTTTTATTTTTTTTGAGACAGTGTCTCACTGTTATTCTGAGCAGAGTGCCATGACATCATCATAGCTCACAGCAACCTCAAACTCTTGGGCTTAAGCAATCCTCTTGCCTTAGCCTCCCAAATCGCTGAGACTATAGGGGCCTGCCACAGTGCCCTACTAATTTTTCTATGTTTAGTAGAGATGGGATCTTCGCTCTTGCTCAGGCTGGTCTCAAACTCCTGAGCTCAAGCAATCTACTTGCCTCGGCATCCCAGAGTGCTAAGATTACAGGCATGAGCCAATGTGACCGGCTCCCTGACACTTTTTAAAATTCTTATAGAGACAGGGTCTCACTATGTTGCTCAGGCTCATTTCAAGTGGTCCTTCCACCTCAGTCTCTCAAAGTGGTAGGATTACAGAAATGAGCTGTCACATCCAGCCATTTTATTTTAAAGTCAGTGTAAGTTACCTTCAGTGGAAGAATTAGTTCAAATTACTTAGTCTCCCTTTACTAGAAAGTGAAACTCTGCACAATTTTTCAATATAGGGATATACCATAAGTTATCTGACTATTTTTCCAGTATTAGAAAGATCAGAAATACTGTGAAAACTATCATAATATATAAATCTCTGTTGCATTTTTAGATCTTTTCTCCTTAAGACAGATTTCTAAAAGCAAAAATATTTGATATTAGGGAAAACATTTTTTAGGTCTTTTGATGCTTCCAGCTATGTTATGCGTTACATTATAGTCATCTGTATTTAAGTATGTCTACTTCCCTGTATACTCTCCAGCAATGAAAATTCTTTTTAAATTTTTATTTATTTATTTATGGGTGGGGTCTTGCTATGTTCTCAAACTCCTGGGCTCAAGTAATCCTCCCCTCAGCCTCCAAAGTAGCTGAGATTACTGGCAGGCACACCACTATGTCTGCCTAGGAATGAGGATTCTTTTTGAAATATCTTTATTTGCTAGGTAGAAAGTATTACATTATTGCTTTAAAATGTCATTTTATTTATTTATTTAGAGACAGAGTCTCACTTTGTCACCTAAGGTAGAGTTCAGTGGTGCTGTCATAGCTCACTGCAACCTCCAACTCCTGGGCTTGAACGGTCCTTCTTTCTTTTATTTATTATTTTATTTTATTATTATTATTTTTTTTATTAAATCATAGCTGTGTACATTCTCAGCCTCCCAAGTAGCTGAGACTACAAGCACGTGCCACCACGCCTGGCTAATTTCTCTATTTTTACTAGAGACCAGAAGTCGCTCTTGGTCAGGCTAGTCTCTTAACTCCTGACTTCAAGTAATTCTACTGCCTCAACCTCTCAGAGTGCTAGGATTACAGGGGTGAGCCACTATGCCCAGCCAAAATGTTATCTGAGTTTGTTAATAGGAATGAATATTTTCAAAAATGTTTATTACTTATTTGAATGTTTTAGACCATTTGGGAATTAGTGATTTTTATTTCTATATGTATGTACAGAAGGCACTTATAACTGGTTTCAGGCTATGGGGACACCAACATTCTGACCTTGAGAATTTGCTGCCAAATGCCAAGAGCACATTTTACCTGCCTGGTAAATTTTGTGCATGCTTCTCCAGAAGAGGCTGCCAGAGGCTCTGGTCAAAGAGGAGCAGCCTGGTCTTACTCAGAAGATTGACTAAATATCTACCATTCAGTCATCATTCAGTCTGCATTTACAGAGCTCCTGCAGTACATGGTCTATAATGGGTTGCTGAATTAATGAAGGGCAACCTGGTATGGGTCAGGGATACCCTCATGAACCTGACAATCTAGTGAGGGAGACAGACATCAAGCAATATGGGAAAAATATATAATTGTAAATAGAAATATATGCAATGGAGAAAAAGTATGTGTTATGGCGGAGTATAAAAGGCCCCCAAATGAGGGACAGACCAGGTTTAAGTGATGGGGAAAAGAGAGATCACAGTGGCCTCTCTAAAGATAGGACATTTAGATTGAAATGTAAGATGAGAAAAAAGTTAACCAGAAGGGGGGTAAGAGGTTACTGGTGGAAGAAACACCCTGTGTAAAAGAAAGGAGCAGGAATGACCATGAACAGGCTGCTGCCATAATGAGTTTTCACATGTCACTTGCCCCTGGAGTTGGTGGGAAGGAGGAGAGGATGGCAAAAACTTACAACTCGGAAACTGAACAAACAGAATGAATGAATTTAACAAATTTTAAAGAAATTCTCAACAGAATACAAGAAATAACTATATTGTTTCCTGCTGAATATGGAAATGTTAAAATGTTCTAAAACTTGATGGCTGAACTGAAGGGGCCAGTTGCTTTATATATAAAATATACTTTGTCTCAGAAAAGGACCCTATTTCTAACATCTTTCCAAGAATGCTAACACAGGAAGATATAATTTTATAGAAAAATATTAATCACAGAGTGAACGAAACAGGATGCAGACTCTCCACCAAAAAGCACAAAATCAATCATTTCACTTTGGGATGCACTTTTGGCAGAGTGGCTGCATTCTTCCTTGGAATACAGGCACTTTAGCTCTGCCTAGGGAAGCCAGACCAGTGAGTGGTCCCAAACACATGACTTCTAAATAAGTTTGCAATGGACAAAGGAGGCATGAAGCAAGGTGGCCAACATACTGTTCTCGCGGACCAGGCAGAACTCCCACGCGCTCTGGCTCTCCAAAGTGCTCTCCAGGTCAACGGCAACATTGGGCTCACTCTGCTTCTCCAGGCGGTACTGAGGGCCTAGAAGATCAAAGAGGCAGGAGGAGGGGAGCAAGTCTGAAACAGTGAATTTAACATTTAAAAATAATCATAAACTAAAAGCTGAGAAAGTTTCAGGAAAATAGTCTTTTTTTTTTTAGATGGAGTCTCACTATGTCCCCCTCAGTAGAGGGCTGTAGCATCACAGCTCACAGCAACCTCCAACTCCTGGGCTTAAGCGAATCTCTTACCTCAGCCTCCCAAGTAGCTGGGGCTATAGGCGCCTACCACAAAGCCAGGCTATTTTTTGTTGCAGTTGTCATTGTTGTTTAGCTGGCCTGGGCGGGTTCGAACCTACCACCCTTGGTGTATGTAGCTGGTTCCATAACCACTGTGCTATGGGCGCTGAGCCAGGAAAATGAAATCTTGAGGATCTAACTTTCCAAGGTGAAAGAATTTGGAAGTTTTTTTCCAGATGGTTCCACAAACTTGTCTGTTCTATTCCCAGGCTTGTTTCCATTCAGCTCTCCCCTAAACCATGTGAGAGGTAAAATGGCCCTCCAGTCAGACTGACCTGGGGTCATGCATGGCTACACCATTTCTTCTCTGAATCTCTGTTTTATAGTATGTAATGTGAAAATATTTGTACCTTTTGGTGGTGTTGTTATTGTTGTTGCCCAGGCTAGAGTGCTGTGGTATCGGCTGAGCTCATAGCAACCTCAAACTCCTGGGCTCAAGCAATCCTTCTGCCTCAGCCTCCCAAATAGCTGGGACTATAGGCACCCACCACAAATGCCTAATTTTTCTATTTTTAGTAGAGATGGGAATCTTACTCTTGTTCAGGGTGATCTTGAACTCCTAAGCTCAAGCTATTCTCACCCCTCTGCCTCTCAAGAGAGCGAGGATTACAGGTGTGAGCCACTGTGCCCGGCCTGAGAATACTTATACCTTGAAGAATTATTGTGAAGATCAGAGTTGATATAGTAAAAATGCCTATTAGAAATGTACTGCCTCATGGGACTACAAAGGTAGTCATTAATAATTATCATTCCAAAATAATAATCCTTTATAATTGGGAATATGTTTAGAACTCTGATGACAGTTCAAAAATACAAAAAAATTAAATTTAAAAATAGACAAGTTAAAAAATATATTGGTTTCTGGGTTACGGCGATACAAACACAGTAGCTGCTAATTCATATTTTTGTTGAAAGTTATGAAAACATAAGAGGCAAATGTTCAGTAATACTGAAAATCAGCTAACTTGCTCCACACAACAAGATTCTGGCAGACCTTATAAAACACAGGGGCATTTTATACTTTTATTCACATATTTCTCTGTCAACCCAGATGACAATCTTGTTTTTCTCAGATAACACCTAAGGGGTCCAGTGATCAGATTCAAAAGACTGCGCCTGTGATTTGTTAATGGTTATTGAAAAGATTAGAGGCCTAAGAAGCTGTTTTATGTCTTATTATTTTGACTCTGAAAGGCATGTTTGGTCAGACAGAATGAGAGGTGTGCGAGATCTGAGGACAGCATCAGAGGCTGTGTGGGGATCCAAGGCAGAGTATTTTTAGGGATGCTCCTCAGCCGTTGTCAACTTGTCAATTATTCCCCCCCACCCCCAACCCCTGTCCTTCTCCTTCCTCAGTCCGAGGCATTTCACTCGCTTCCAGTGGTTCTCCCATGTTCTATGTCCATCTGTAGCACTGTAGAAATTCATTCCAATGTCATGGTATACTTGATCCTTTCTCTAATTGGTATTCATGAGTGCTTCAGCCAATTCTCAGAGTTCGCACATAGGTAGTTTTTGTACTACCTAAAGCTTTTAAACCTTCACTAAGAAAATGGTCAAAACACATATAACCATTTGTTCAGAAGTCTACACACTTAAATTAAGAAAGTACTGTTTCAACATCATACATAGTACTTTTTTTTTTTTTTTTGGTTAAAATTCTAATTTCAAAGAATTAAGTAAATAAAAGTATGGAAATGTACATAATTCTTATAGTCTCTGCAACCTGTCGCCCATCAGTACCAACATTTGTCAATTAATGGGCATGTATGCTGCTGATCAATGGATGTGGTGCATTCACTGGTAGAAGGAATCACAAAATAATCACGTTCAGCTGCACTCTGAGAAGATTTAGCCCCTTCAGATTGTTAGAGGAAAGGGGTTGCCTCTGAACTTAGAGGGCAGCTAAAACACCAGCATGTCATATAACTTAACTGCTTCCACCCCAGTACCTCTCAGCAACATGGCTTGTATGAGGCACTGATATCCAGATCTACAAATTTACAGTGAAATTTGGGTACAGAGTTTAGTTATAATAATTCATTTTTTAAAGATAGCCAAAATGTGTTAATAGCTTAGATCTAACAACAGAGGAACTAATTAAAAATATTGTAAAATAACATGAAAATATTAGAAGTGATGCTACACAAACATTTAATTTTATGAACCATGTTTATAACATGCTACTTTATGAAAATAGCAGATTACAGCACAATACTTCTAGGATGATTATAATTGTAAAATAATATGATAGCAGAATAAGGGTGGCTATAATTAACAACAATGTATTGTATATTTCAAAATAGGTAGAAGAGGGGTTTTTAACACATAATGTTTTTATGTAATGTTTTAGTAAATGTTTTTAACATGTAAAAATGATAAATACTCAAGGTGATGGATACCCTAAATACCCCAATCTGATCATTAAACAGTCCGTTCATGTAACAAAGTATCACACGTACCCTATAAATATGTACAAATATTATGTATCAATAAAAGCAAATCTAAGCAAAAATACAGAAGGTGCCAAAAATGTATAAACATTTTAAGAAAGGAAAAAGCTGTATTTAAATTGTAATACTCAAGTCATGTTTGACTTCTGCAATTACAAGGTGCTCAATATGACTTGTATTCATCTTTTTTTGGATCAGTACATACTGATCCAAAATTTTAATAGTTTTTAATTAAATTTTAATAGTTTTTTTCCTTTCTTAAAACGTATACACTTCTTGGGCACTCTGTGTGTGTGTGTGTGTGTGTGTGTGTGTGTGTGTAAAGGTATAGGATAAAAAAGAATAGAAGGTTATTTCTAAAATGTGAATAGTGGTTATACTGGATAGTGAGATTATAAGTGTTTTCATTTTACCTTTGTCTTTTCCTATATTTTCAAATTTCCTATAATAAATGAAGGCTATTATTATAATTTTACATATATATGTGTGTGTATATATATATATACACACACACGTACTTAAAAGTTCTTCAGTTTCTTATTATGCCATTTGTCTAAGGATTCTATAATCATCACACATTGTGGCAACTCCAATGGATCATTCACCTGCAGTAATCAAAACCAGATGTGATCTGTTTATGTAGACACTTTCATCTTACACAAACCTGCACCTTTGCATCTGTACTCTGACAGCAGTATTCAGGGTTTTAGGCTTCTCAAGCTGTCAGCCTACGTGAAGCTGAGTTAAATACTATAAACCATCCTTTAGCCTATCACTGGGAACAAAAGCCTTGCTACATCAAGAGGAATTTCAGGCTGGTCTCTCTCTGTTTTTTGGTAGAGATAGAGTCTCACTTTATTGCTCAGGGTAGAGTATTGTGGCATCATACAGCTCACAGCAACCTCCAACTCCTGGGCTCAGGTGATTCTCTTGCCTCAGCCTTCTCAGTAGCTGGGACTATAGGCGCCCGCCACAATGCCCGGCTTTTTTTTTGTTTTAGTTTGTCTGGGGCTGGGTTTGAACACGCCACCCTCAGTATATGGGGCCGGTACCCCACCCATTGAGCTACAGGCACTGGTCCATAGGCTGGTCTCTTTTGCACATTTTTTTCCTTCCAATATGTGCAGCTGCCAGGGAAATGTGATCAGGGCAACCAGGCAGGGCAAGGATTACTAGGAAATGTCCCTTATCCTTAAACAAAACTCCCTGATCCACTCTCCAGAAATGGCCATCATTTCACACTTACTTTCTTGCTTCTTGGATTTTGCAGATATTTCTATTAATATCAGTTTCCTGGCCAGGCGCAGTGGCTCACACCTATAATCCTAGCACTCTGGGAGGCCAAGGCGGGTGGACTGCCTAAGCTCACAGGTTTAAGACCAGCCTAGCCAGAGTGAAATCCTGTCTCTAAAAATAGCCGGGCATTGTGGCGGGAGCCTGTAGTCCCAGCTACTTGGGAGGCTGAGGCAAGAGAATCACTTGAGCCCAAGAGTTTGAGGTTGCTGGGAGCTATGACACCATGGCACTCTACTTCACTTTGTCTATCTAGGGTAACAAAGTGAGAGTCTATCTCAAAAAAAAAAAAAAAAAAAAATCAGTTTCCTGAAAGTAGCTTTTAGGACTTTCTTCTTGAAGTCTAGCACAATGGCATTTACTACATGCTCATTATGTGCCAAGTATGCTATGCATATATTTACCTCATTGAATCTTTACCAGAGGCAGATACTACCATCCCTATTTTATAGATTGGGCCTCTGATCTGATGATCACTTGTGATCACCACCATGAGCACAAAGGTGGGACGTAGGAAGGGGAAAATGAAACCCAAAGATCTTATGGCTTTAAAGCTTGAGTGCTTTGAACCTTTCTCCTCTGGCAAACTATAAATTAGTGATCAATTATAGAGAGGTCGTAGTTCATACTGTAAATACAGATTTTCGTAGTTTTGTGGATTCAAATGGGTTTTGAATCAGTTAACTTGTAGTTTCTATAAATTCAAAATGAAAATTATCTGAAATATTTTAGTACCATCCATACATACCAAACATCCCCTACTACTGCTGTGTTCTGGGGTCTATGTTAGTATGAAACCCCCTTACGGTCCCCTTCCCTTTCTATCCACCCAGGAAGACCCTCACATCTTCCCTCAGTAGTGTTCCTATTTATCTACATAGAATTTTGTCAAGAACTGAAATTCTGAATGTTGCCTCTTCTTTGGGTGCTCCTGGTCTTTCATAAAAGCTAAAGAACGGCCTAAACACTCTCTTCTGAACTTAGCAAAGGACTGAGGGTTGTAACTTGGTAGTTAAGATGTAGATGAAACTTGAGATCTAAACCCAAATGGAAAACTGAGAAAGACTACAGTATTTCATACATTTTGTCCAGAAACAGGCCAGACTGATCATTTTAGGCCACAATGTGTAATGAGAGGCTTGATCTATGTGAGAGAAAATACAGCCTGCTGGTTAAGGGCATGGACTAGGGGCCTGACTGCCTCCGTTTAAGTCCTGGTTGAGCAGTTTAGCTGTACGACTTTGGGCCAACTTACTTAACCTCTTGGTTTCTTCATTTATAAAACAGGGGATGATAATAGCATGTACCCCACAGGACACTCTGAGGATAGAACAGTGTCTGACACATCAGCAGTGTTATCTAATTATCAGCTATCCTCCTCCTCCTCCTCACCAGACTGTAACAGTTCTATGAGACCTTAACAGTGCTGATGATCTAACTACTACCATCACAGGACCTTCTGTGTGCCAGGTACCATGCTAGGCCTTTCTATAGATCACCTCATTTACTCTGGAAAGAGTATAAAGCCATTTAACAAAGGAAGAAACTATGATTTCCAGAGGCTAAACAGCCTGCTCAGAGTCCTTCAGGAGGTAGCGCAAGTGAGTAGGACTCATGCCCAGGGCTGCCCAGGATTGCATTCTGTTACATTATGAACTATAACACCTCATTCATACCAAGTTTTCAATAAATGTCTTGATGATAATCGAGGTTATGATAACCCAGACCTGCTATATATCAAACTATTTGTCTCTATCAAATGCTTGTTTAATTTTTAGGCAAGTTACATGGGAAGAGAGGAAAAAACAGCAGCCCAAAGCCATTTCGAAAAGACAAGCTGTGAGGTCAACTTCTATGAATATACCGTATGCCAAAAAATGATTACATAAAATATAAAAGGCTCTTTCACACTGAACAGGATGTAGTTCTCAAACAACATGCACCCTCTGGAAAAAGGTTTTAAAATGTCACAGCTGTGCATGAAGCCACATGACCTCTACTTCACAGCAGAGGGAACAAAAGGAAGATTCTGGGAAGCCGTTACTCTGTGGCAATGAGAAAGCCTGCTTGGGTATTCCAATGATGTATATATTGCAGTAATACCATGTCACCGAATGGTCTAGGAACAAAATACTGCTCTGGGCACTTTGGGAGGGTTCCAAGTTATAATACCCAGGCAGGATTTTTATGGGATTTTGTAAACCTGAGGCAAACATCTCAGTATATAAGTTTCAAAGAAAATCTGTAGAATCTGTTGGGCCGTGGATATACATGCTTAGTGCAGCCTCCTTAAATCCCTTTAACTCCTGCCTGAAACAAAAGATTTTAGCCCACAATTCCTAAACAGCTGAGAGCTAGCTGATACTAGAAGTCCAATGGAGGGCCAATGCCGTCAAAGTCCAAAGAGGGAAGCCACACTCTCACCTCCACATCATTCTGTGTCTTCTTTCTATGGAAGAAATTTCTTTCAGTCCTTGGTATCAGGAAAAGCTGTACTTCCCTGAAGAAAATGGCTTGCTTTTGCATCTTCAGGCAGTTTACCATCATCCTGTAACTAACTGAAGGCATGTCCCTGTCTCCTCAGCCCATCAGGAAGCTCCACACTCAATATGTGCCCAACCATGACTTGGGTCTGCGTTTCTGGGCCAGTTCTCTCTTCAAATCCATTTTGCCATTTAATCATCATTTTCCTTTTGCTTTCATATAGTTTCTTTATTGCTTCATTTTAAAAAATCTGTTATAATAATACATGTATTCCAAATGCTTCTTGGATCAAGGTAGGATATAAATAATTAACTTATCACTATTATTGCTAAGCATCAGAAGAAGTTTGAGAACACCTGTGTGAGGGAAAAAGCTAACGTTAAAGGCTGAACACTTTCATGGTTATGTTTTCATGTCAACTATTTTCTACTTGTCAACTTAAAGAGCTGCTTTAGTCTGGAAGAACTTCTTATTACCAGAAAAGGCTAAATGTGAGCAACCAAGAGAAAAGGCTAAGTTTGAGCAGAACATCCCTGGAGTCATGCCCTGAGAGGCGGCAACACTGCCAGCTATGCACTCTGGGGAAGTTACTGAGTCTCGCCTGTGCGTTTTCTCATCTGTAAAATGGGGATAACAGAACTTCACTGAGAAGGTTGCTGTGAGGATTAAATGAGATAATCCAGGAATCACCTTCGCAAAGTGCAGCCCATGGCAGCCCATGATGCTATACAGGTTGAAACAGAAACCATTGCAATGAGGCTGGGGATCCCTAGTCTATGAGACACACAGGCTAATGCCCCATCACCAGAAGGTACAGCACGGCAGGGCATGCTGGCTTCAAAATTGATGTTCGTATACTTTCTCATGTGTGTTTGAGGAGGGTTGTGGAGTGGGAGAGGGTGCTTATCTATTTAAAAGGCTTACTTTTACGCTACAGGCAGTACTTAAGATGAGAGACTTGTTCAGCAGCCAGGAGTCCTACAGTTCCCTTGTCTCTAGGGTCCCACTCAGAATCTATCGAACAAACTATGACAGCACAGGAATCAGGTCATATGTGATACAATACCATCATACATCTGTCTAACAAACATTTCTGAGCATCAATAATGTGCCAGGCAGAGATGAATCATCAATGATCTCTGCCAGCAAGGAGTCTAGGGGAGGCAGTGAGACACTCTTGAGCAGATAAATTACAGAAGAGCCGTATCAGTGCTTGTCCTGAGGCAGGAACAAAGTGCTGTGGGAACTGAGAGAGCGAGGACTTCATGTTCCCATTCCCTGGGGAGGAGGAAACATCTGATCGGGTTCTGGAAGGACTCAGAGCCAGATGAAGAAGAGGGAAGAAGTACATTGCTACAGAGGGAGCCCAAACAGACCCCAGGAAACTCAGTGTGCAAGAGGCCCAGGCTGTATAGGTGAGGAAAGGGGAGGGTGCATCTACAAAGCTTGGCCCAGACTGCTGGTCAAGATTTGCATTTTCTTTTATAAGCAACAGATGCTAACAGAGCAGGGGACTAGCACCATCAGCTTTATATTTTGGTGAGATTCTTCCAGTGGCACTACTGACAATGAATGAGCTGGTGGAAGGAAGACCCATTCAAGACAGGTTGTGCCAAGCCTACTCTGCTATGTGGCAGGAGCTGGCTGAATCCCAAGTTCCTCAGGGAGCCAAAGCCATCACTGACACGCTCGGACACAACACCAGCTATTCTAAAATGTCTGCGTGTCATGTCAGCTCCATTGCTTATAACTCTTCCTCCAGGGGCAGCTACAATCATTTTCTGCTTGGTCTGAATATAAGTGCTGAACTATTCATGTGATAACTGCTGTAGCTTATGCCCCCTCTGAGGCTCAGATTGAGTAATTTGTATTTTAAATAATAAAAAAAGAATAAGCTGACACTACAATAAGGTCACACTTTAGCCTCTTCTGAGCCAATACACAATTTGCTCTCAGTGAAACAGCCGAATATAATCAAATTAAATACAATTCCTATTACAAAAGAAGAAAGACTGGGGCTGTTCCAATAAACCAATTCTCCTGCCTAGTTAAACTGCAAAACCTTCAGGAAAGGTTTTGAAAGCATGACCCATCAGTTCTAATTTTTAAAACTTATCCTTTCAGTCAAGACTAGAAAAAGGCCCATTCCAACTTTTATCTTTGCTACAAAGTGCTGTTATCTTGGCTTGATGTCAGAAGCTCTATCTCTCTTTCTGCTGACAAGCAGAGACGAGAAAGATAAGATTGGAAACGAATCTCACTTCTCTGAGTAAATAAATAATCAATACTCATCTAAATGTAAATGAGAAGGTAGCCCCCTCTGATAACAGTGCTCTTATCAGAGAGCCAATTTTCTTCAGACATTTGGCCTCAACCAAATCACCATCATTCAGCCCCAGCCTAATGGCAAAAAATCGTAACTAAATTGAACCGATCACCAGAGATCAACTAAGTTCGGCCCTGGCCACATCAGGTTCAAATGTTTGGGAATGCAATTTTGCCACCATTAACTTTCAATAGCAATGAAGAGCAGACTGGTCAAGGGGCCAGTCTGTGCAATAAACAAACCCCAGCAAGGGGGCCAGCCAGCAGAGGAGAAGGAGTGAGTGGGTTTAAGTGCCACGAAGGAAGTAAACCCCAAAACTGTGTAGGAAAAGACACTTTTGGGGGGCAGACAGAAAGCATTCTTTCTTCTATCTAAAGCTCGGCTGAAACTGAGAAGGCATTTAACTTGACTAATGAGGACGATTATTAAAAATTTGTTAAGAAATGTAAATAAGGAAAAAAAAAGATATCAAAAAGCTACTGTAGCTAAAAATAACCTAAGGTTCAAATGATCAATTTCCTTCAACTAATTTGTCTCAGACTTACATCTGACCCAGCAGTGCCACAGTGACCTGATTTTACTGAAAGAAGATGCCGTCTATAAGACAAATCACTTTCAGACCGCTGCACTGGAGTTTCCATCTCTTTGCTGCAAGACTCAATTCACTGCCGATTAGAGTATTGGGGAAATTATGACCATTATTGATAGGACAGCAAAACCACTTTTACACAGAAGTCTTCAAGTCGACAGAAAGCTTGCAGTAGACCATTAATGAAGGTGTCAGCTAGAATCAGAAATTAAAGACAAAGGCTGGGAAAGGCCTAATTTTTAAACCATGTTACGGACACCAGACACACAGAAGCAGCAGACATTCATCCTCTGAAGAGTAATAGAGTTTAAATAAGGATGTGCTGAGGAGTGGGCTAGTCTGCCTGTGATTAGGGAAAGAAAGTGCTTTGTTTTCACCCAGCCTTGGAGTTCTAAGACCACAAGCTCTCTATACTATCAGTTCCAAATCTTTATCAGCCAAAGGAGGAGATCTGGTGTGAGACAGAACTACTCAAAGTTTTGCAACCTCTGCTTGACTTTCTAATTCTAGAATGTGGACACGTGGTAGTTAGAGTGTGGGTTTCAGAGTCAGATTTGGATTAAAATCCTGGCTATTTTATAATACAAGGTGTGTGAAATTGGGCAAGTTAGTTAACCTTCATGTGGTATCATAATTCCACAGACTATGTGTAACAATGACTAGGATGATATAAGCACTCAATAAATGTAAGTTATTACGTTGCCACACAAATTTGAAAAAAATCATCAACTTGCCCTTCCCGAGAACAAGTCAGACATCTCTTTGTTCCCATACTACAATGATAACAACAGCACCAACACGACACACACGGAGGACTTCACTGGTCCTTAGCAGAGTGCTTCACATGCATTTGCTTTCTGAGACCTCATAAAACCCTATGAGGGCTGGTGCAGGCCGAGACCTCACAGTCTCTACCCTGGTCCACCCACAGGAGGAAAATAAACCAAGGAGTGATTACAGCATGTGCCCTTGGTGAAGCCTGGACAAGAATCCAAGTATGTCTGATTCCAAAGCCCATGCTCCTAACCACCCTGTCATCCCATCTTTGGGTTAAAAAAAAATAACTGTAAGGTTGAGATGATTTATCAGTTCAGAAAAGATGTTGGATGGGAAACTAGGGAGCAGGGAAGAGAGTGGGTAGATGATCTTGAGGGAGTTGAAACTGAAAGTCCACCAGGCCTCTCAGCAGACACGTCACGTGGAAACTAGCTGCTTGCCCTGATTTTTCCAGGAGTGTGGGGTGCTGGTGGTGGGTCTTTTACTAAGTAAAGTGATTTACAGAGTTACTGCCTCAATCCATAGTACTGAAAGTGTGATTTCTTTAGGGTTTAACTATACCCATTTATAGGCTTGTTACAACCTTTTTATTGCGATAGAAAACATTTACTGGAAATATGTTACTGCTATTACCAGGTCATAAAATAAAAAGAAAAATAGTTTATGTATTGCCATCATTTCCAATCATCAATCAGAAAGTGCCAAGAGGAGGAAAGGGAAGGGCGTATAGCTGAGATTTCCTTCTTTGTGTAAGAGAAAATGTAGGAGCATCATAATTCTTTAGAACAAATTTCTTCTTGAATACCCAGCCTCATGGGTGAGCTTCCAGGAGGAGTAAGGAGAATTCTTTTGGCATAAGCCCTTCTCTCTGCAGCCTTGCCTGAATCTCTGTCAAAGTTCAGGGCTCTTTCACCCTACCTTCCTTGGGCCTTGCTTCTCTCAGGGCACATATTTTTGTCTATTGGACATCCCCCGACCCCATTATCAGGGCACTCTTTGAAATGGGGTTGGAGGGGCTTTTAAAAAAAAAAAACTTGATTCTGTATTCCCAGGGCTCTAGCACAGCAAAAGATATTTGTTGGTGCTCAATGATCTTTATTAAATAAAATGACTTCAAAAAGGTAGCATTTAAAATTGAATAACTCAACAATCCACTTCTATAAGTCTATCTTACGAAATATTAGCCCAAGCATACAATGATATGTGTTCTAAGATGTTCACTGCAGCACTGTTTTAATATTAAAAATGGCATATCTGGGTGGAGCCTGTGGCTCAGTGACTAAAGCGCAGGCTCCATATACCGTGGGTGGCGGGTTTGAACCTGGCCCCAGCCAAACTGCAACAAAAAAATAGCCGGGAGTTGTGGCGGGCGCCTGTAGTCCCAGCTACTCAGGAGGCTGAGGCAAGGGAACTGCCTAAGCCCAAGAGCTAGAGGTTGCTTGAGAGGTGACGCCACAGCACTCTACCGAGGGCAATAAAGTGAGACTCTGTCTCTTAAAAAAAAAAAGTGGCATACAACCTAAATGTTCTGCAGTAGAAAACTATTATATAAAATACAGTGTATCTTCATACTGGCATGTTATACAGACAGTTACAAAAACAAGCTAAGTTAATGAGACATAGGAAGACTTTTATAGTACATTATTAAATGTTTAAAGACATGGGCTATATGCTACATGTTAATAAAGTAAAGCCCCAACCATATATGTTCATTATGTGTATACCTGAGGAACACACACAAACCACCTGGAAGGATGTGAGCCAAACTTCTCTCATAGTTGCTCTGTCAACTACAACAACCTCTGGGGTAAAGGACGAGATAGTAGTAAAGAAAGAGATTTTGCTTCTTACTTTATAGATTTCTGTCATGTTTGGGTTGACAGTGGACAAATCTTGGTATTATATTTGTCATTGAAAAATCCATTTTTTTGGTACACCATGGAATATTATGCAGCCTTAAAGGAAGATGGAGACTTTGCCTCTTTCATGTTTACATGGATGGAGCTGGAACATATTCTTCTTAGTAAAGTATCTCA